>JARQOD010011354.1:0-23738 GCA_033576555.1 Oophaga sylvatica
GATAGTGCCAGTATAATAGTGCCTGCCATAGTGTCCTTATATATGTGTCTGTAAGGCTAAGTGCACACGATCAGGAATAATTGCGTTTTTTTCGCGGTTTTTCCGCGGTTTTCCGCGGTAAAAACGCGATAAAAAACGCAAGCATTAAGCATCCTATACATGTTAATTGATTCCGCATGTTTTGGCCACATGTTGCGTTTTTTTCCGCGAAAAAAACGCTTTGCGGAAAAAATAGCAACATGTTCATTAATTTTGCGGAATGTAAGCGGTTCATGTGCGGTGGTACCCAGGGTCTGGAGGAGAGGAGACTCTCCTCCAGGCCCTGGGTACCATATCCCTGGTAAAACAATAATTAAAATAAAAAATAATGATATTCTCACCTTCCGGCGGCCCCCGCAGCCTTCCCCGGCCCCCGCAGCCTTCCCGCCTTCAGCGACGCTCCCGGCAACTTCCGGTCCCAAGAGTCCTTTGCGAGAATCACCCAGATGGCATAGCGGTCTCGCGAGATGTACGTCATCGGTGTGATTTGTCGCAAAGCACTCCTGGGACCGGAGTTGCCGGGAGCGTCGCTGAAGGCGGGAAGGCTGCGGGGGCCGCCGGAAGGTGAGAATATCATTATTTATTATTTTTTTTATTATTTTTACATTAGATCTTTTTACTATTGATGCGACATAGGCGGCATCAATAGTAAAAAGTTGGTCACACTTGTCAAACACTATGTGTGACTCGTGTGACCAACCTGTCAATCAGTTTTCCAAGCGATGCTACAGATCGCTAGGAAAACGCTAGCATTCTGCAAGCTAATTACGCTTGCAAAACGCTATTATTCTGGCGGGAATCAGCATACAAAAAACGTGCGTATTTCCTGCTGGAGAAGTGCGGGATTGCCGCGGAAATTTCCGCGGCAATTCCGCAACGTGTGAACTTAGCCTAATAGTGCCAGTATAACAGTGCCTGCCATAGTGTCCTTATAAATGTGTCTGTGATAGTGCCAGTATAACAGTGCCTGCCATAGTGTCCTTATAAATGTGTCTGTGATAGTGCCATTATAATAGTGCCTGCCATAGTGTCCTTATAAATGTGTCTGTGATAGTGCCAGTATAACAGTGCCTGCCATAGTGTCCTTATAAATGTGTCTGTGATAGTGCCAGTATAACACTGCCTGCCATAGTGTCCTTATAAATGTGTCTGTGATAGTGCCAGTATAATAGTGCCTGCCATAGTGTCCTTATAAATGTGTCTGTGATAGTGCCAGTATAACAGTGCCTGCCATAGTGTCCTTATAAATGTGTCTGTGATAGTGCCAGTATAATAGTGCCTGCCATAGTGTCCTTATAAATGTGTCTGTGATAGTGCCAGTATAATAGTGCCTGCAATAGTGTCCTTATGAATGTGTCTGTGATAGTGCCAGTATAACAGTGCCTGCCATAGTGTCCTTATAAATGTGTCTGTGATAGTGCCAGTATAATAGTGCCTGCCATAGTGTCCTTATAAATGTGTCTGTGATAGTGCCAGTATAACAGTGCCTGCCATAGTGTCCTTATAAATGTGTCTGTGATAGTGCCAGTATAACAGTGCCTGCCATAGTGTCCTTATAAATGTGTCTGTGATAGTGCCAGTATAACAGTGCCTGCCATAGTGTCCTTATAAATGTGTCTGTGATAGTGCCAGTATAACAGTGCCTGCCATAGTGTCCTTATAAATGTGTCTGTGATAGTGCCAGTATAATAGTGCCTGCCATAGTGTCCTTATAAATGTGTCTGTGATAGAGCCAGTATAATAGTGCCTGCCATAGTGTCCTTATATATGTGTCTGTAATAGTGCCAGTATAACAGTGCCTGCCATAGTGTCCTTATAAATGTGTCTGTGATAGTGCCAGTATAACAGTGCCTGCCATAGTGTCCTTATAAATGTGTCTGTGATAGTGCCAGTATAATAGTGCCTGCCATAGTGTCCTTATAAATGTGTCTGTGATAGTGCCAGTATAACAGTGCCTGCCATAGTGTCCTTATAAATGTGTCTGTGATAGTGCCAGTATAACAGTGCCTGCCATAGTGTCCTTATAAATGTGTCTGTGATAGTGCCAGTATAAGAATGCCTGCCATAGTGTCCTTATAAATGTGTCTGTGATAGTGCCAGTATAATAGTGCCTGCCATAGTGTCCTTATAAATGTGTCTGTGATAGTGCCAGTATAACAGTGCCTGCCATAGTGTCCTTATAAATGTGTCTGTAATAGTGCCAGTATAACAGTGCCTGCCATAGTGTCCTTATAAATGTGTCTGTGATAGTGCCAGTATAACAGTGCCTGCCATAGTGTCCTTAAAAATGTGTCTGTAATAGTGCCATTATAATAGTGCCTGCCATAGTGTCCTTATAAATGTGTCTGTAATAGTGCCAGTATAACAGTGCCTGCCATAGTGTCCTTATAAATGTGTCTGTAATAGTGCCAGTATAATAGTGCCTGCCATAGTGTCCTTATAAATGTGTCTGTGATAATGCCAGTATAACAGTGCCTGCCATAGTGTCCTTATGAATGTGTCTGTGATAGTGCCAGTATAAGAGTGCCTGCCATAGTTTCACACAAATGTGTCTGTCATAGGGCCAGTATTATAGTGCCTGCCATAGCGACCAGATAAATGTGTCTTCACAGTGCCAGTATAATAGTGCCTTCCATAGTGTCCACATAAATGTGTCTGTCATCATGCCAGTAAAATAGTGCATGCCATAGCGACCAGATAAATGTGTCTTCACAGTGCCAGTATAATAGTAACTGCCATAGTGTCCATATAAATGTGCTGTCATAGGGCCAGTATCATAGTGCCTGCCATAGTGTCCACATAAATGTGTCTGTCATAGTGCCAGTATAATAGTGCCTGCCATAGTGACCACTAGAGATGAGCGACTTTGCCTTTTTTAGGGTCGAGTCGGGTTTCGTGAAACCCGACTTTCTCAAAAGTCGAGTCGAACGAAGTCGGCCAACTAAAGGAATAGGTTGGATCGGAGTCGAAAATCCGACCCAATGCAAGTCAATGGGGAATAAAAGTCGGCAGGGAGTGGAGGACAGTAAACACACCTACAGTGCCCATTTCAATGCCAACGACATCAATTCTTATTACTTAAGCTAGTCAACCTTAATTTACTTTATAATAATAGTAACGCATTGAAAACTGGGGGTTATTTGGCTAAAGTTGTGGGGGGGGGGCCTCCAGGAGCAGGGAGAGGTAAGTATTGCAAGTGCTGGGGCCCTGAGCAAGCAGGGGGGCACTCTCGTGGGCGCCGGGAACTGGCACAGTGCCCCTTATAGTACGCCGGTGTCTCTGATGGTAAGTGGGCCCCCACACCTGCTCAGGGCCCCCGGCGGAGGTGGAAAAACTGGCATATGTTGAGGTGTAGGCTGGACGTTCAGCAGCTGCAAATGGAGGAATTGGAGAAGTCGGAGGAAGAGGAGGACAAAGCGAGCCGTTTTGCTGGCAACCTATGTGTCATCAGGGGAAGATGGTACAAAATCCTTTGAAACCCAGGCATGGTTCATTTTAATGAAGGTGAGATCACCGACATTTTGGATCGACAGCCGGGTCCTTCTTTGTGTCAGGATTGATCCAGCAGCACTGAAGACTCTTTCTGATAGCACACTACCAGAAGGGCAAGCGAGCTCCTGTAAGGCATATTGTGCCAATTCAGGCCAAGTGTCCAGTTTACAGGCCCAGTAGTCAAAGGGGAATGAACTGTGAGGGAGAACATCGATAGGGGAGGAGAGGTAATTTTGAACCATAGTTGACAACTGTTGTCTCCTGTCTGTTGCAATCGATTCAGTATTAACAGTCATGTGGAGCGGTACTCAAGAAATCAGTCCACAACATGGTCATGAAACACCCTGTCTCCAACGCCACTTCAGCTGTGTGCACCACGAACACCTCTTCCATTTGGCCCAGTACGGCTCATGGTAGAACCTGCACCGCTGCTGTGTGCTGGGAATGCCTCTAACAAACGGTTTTCTTGTTTGTTCGCCAATATTAGCTCTAGGTTCTCCTGTGGCATGATGATCTGTAATTTGCCTTTATAGCGTGGATCAAGGATGCTGGCCAACAGTAGTTGTCATCCTTCAAATTTTGGCAATGCGGATGTCCCTTTTTTAGGATCCGCAAGACATAATACACATGTGGGCCAATGTTCCAGGTGTCAATGACGCACTGCCAGTGGTGGGTGGAGGAGCACTTTCTGCCAAATCCACATCCCTCCAGTCACGCACAAAACCCTGTACCTGACCTTGGCAAGCCAACATTTTCTCTTGACTCCTGAGAAGCATCATCCTCCCCAAAATAATCATCCCCCTCATCCTCCTCCTCCTCCTCTTCTTCCTCCACCTCGTCCAGGACAGTTCCCTGAGCAGACAATGCCTGACTGTCATGAAGGCTTCCCTCCTCCTCATCCTCCGCTGCAGATGCCTGATCTTTAATGTGTCAAAGTTTGCATGAGCAGACGCATAAGTGGGATGCTGATGCTTATGATGGCGTCGTCTGCGCTTACCAGCCGTGAGCATTCCTCAAAACACTGAAGGACTTTACAGAGGTCTTTCAGCTTTTGACCACTGCACACCCGACAACTCGATGTCTGCCCTCAAACTGCCTGCCCGTGTATCCTCCTACAAATGCATTACAGCCTGCCTCTGTTCGCGAAGCCTCTCAACCATGTGCATGGTGGAGTTCCACCTTGTTCCAACGTCTATGATTAGGCGGTGCTTGGGGAGGTGGAGCGATAGCTGCAGCCTCTGCATACGACTTGAGTCTACGGGCGAGCGACGGATGTGCGAGCACAGTCTTCACACCTTATGGAGCAGGGCTGGTAACTCCGGATAATTATTTATGAAGCACTGCAACACCAGGTTCAAGGTGTGAGCCAGGCAAGGTATGTGTCTGAGTTTTGCCAAGGCTATGGCTGCCACAAAATTACGGCCATTATCACTGACTATCTTGCCTGGCTCAAGATGTAGACTGCCCAGCCATGACTCAGTTTCTCGCTGCAAGTAGTCGGCCAGCACCTCCGCGGTGTGTCTGTTGTCGCCCAAAGAGATCATCTTTAAAACAGCCTGCTGACGCTTACCACTAGCTGATCGATAGTGGGACACCTCGTGTGCAACACTGGCAGCTGCGGATGGAGTGCTCGTGCGACTGTGCTTTGTTGACGAGCTTTTGCTTCTGGAGGAGGAGGAGGAGGGTCGAACGCCTACAGCCAACTGTTGCCTACACCGTGGGCTAGGCAGCACTGTCCCACCGCCGCTGTCCCCTGTGGACCCTGCATCCACCACATTAACCCAGTGTGCAGTGATGGACACGTAACGGCCCTGGCCTTGCCTACTGGCCCATGTATCTGTTGTGAAGTGCACCTTTCCACTCACTGATTGTTTGAGTGCATGGACAATGCTGTCTATCACATGCAGGTGGAGGGCAGGGATGGCTTTTCTAGAAAAGAAGTGCTGACTGGGTAGGTCATAGTGTGGGACAGCGTAGGCCATGAGCTCTCGGAACGCTGCGCTTTCAACCAAACGGAAGGGCATTATCTCTGAGATCAGTTTGGCAATGAAGGCGTTCAAAGCCTGTGAGGTTTTGTAGTCCATCAACGCTTGCAACTGCATGGTGTTTAAATGTCTAAGCATGCAACTGGTATTCAATTTTCGGAGATTTTTCCCTCAGCTAAAGGTCCTTCCGCTCTTCTTACAGATAACCTTTGCCTCATCAATAGGATTTTGGTTAAAAAAGTGCCACACTGCACTCTTCCCACTATGGATAAATTTTCAGGGCTTGCACGCTGTGCTAATTTGACCGCTGGACAAGCTATCCTGCAACTATTTTTGCTTTTTTAACACGTTTTTGGGCTGCTATGCGCCTGCCAGATAACCGCAGCTGCGAAGTCGATGCCTGCCGCGGATCCTCCTTCTCTCTGAGTTATTGCCAATGGATGCCAATCCGGGTCAACAACTGGGTCATCCATTACCTCCTCTTCAATTTCATCTGCACCTTCCTCTGTGTCACCGTGTAAGGTGGTATCGTATGCGGGAAGGGGCACCTGAGTTTCATCAGGGTCAGATTCTAGCTCAGTAGACTGCGAGGGCAATGCAGTGCTCTGGGTGAATGTACCAGCAGAATCAGATAGCGGTGGCTGTGCATCACTGCACTCCATGTCATATTCATCTTGGATGGGAAATTCAGTATTTGACTTGATAACCCAGGCATGATATGTGAAAAGAGCCCCATGGAGTAATCTGAAATGTCCCCCGTGCATTCTACTTTGGGGGGGAAGGACACAAGGAAAAAGGGTTTTTTTTACCGAGCCTGCATGAGTCAGTGCTTGCTTTTTTTTTAAATTAGAAAAGGAGGATAGAGAAGTAAGCCAAAACCTGTTCCGTGCCCCGGTTTAAAACAGTTTACTACTCCCGAAAAGGGGTTCCGGCCTTTTTGGACCCCGATATGACCGCTCAAACCCCCCTGCCTTAGGTGTTTTTTTTTTGGCACTCCCGAGATCACCCCCCCCACCCCCACCTCATCCCGCTGGCCCCCCCCCCCCGTCCACCCCTCTTTCCCCTTTTCCCATTTTTTGGGAAAATGTACCAAAAAAAAACCCAAATTTACAGTTGTTGAGCAGCTACAGCTGTAATGGCTTTGGGAAAATTTAAATCCCCGAATATTTTCCGGGGTCAACACGAGTCATAGTTGGATTTGACAGTAAAAAAAAAGCAATTACGGTACTCTATCAGAAGGAACTTGTATACGGTGAGGGAAATTGCAATCCCCGAAAATTTCCGGGGTCACCACAGACCTATCATAGGTTTTTTACCCTAATCAAAAGCAGATATAGGGTCTTTTTAAAAAAAAGGGGAGAGGGGCCCAAACGGTTTGGGGAAAATTTAAAATTCCGTTTTTTTCCCCGGGGTCACATCAGCGCTCACTCAGTTGGATTTGACCGTAATCAAAGAGAGATTTTTCGGTTGTATCAAATCCTTTATACGGTGTGGGGGCAAAATTGCAATTTTCCGTAAAAATTTCCGAGTCAAAAAAAAGACGTCACTCGTTAGATTTGCCTTAAAACAAAGGCAGTTTCAAAAGCCAGAAGCGTACAGTTGTATACGGTTAGGGGAAAATTCAATTACGTATTTTTTCCCCAAATCAAAACGATAGTCGAAAAAAAATTCCTCAACCACCCGGGGAAAACGGAATTTGTGAGGAGCGCACCTATACGGTGGGAAACAATGAAGGTCGGAAATTTTAAAAAAAAAAAAAAAAAGATTTTCTGTGTAAAAGCTCGAAGCGGAACACACAGCAAAACATTTTGGGCCCCCCTAAAACCAGCGTTTCTGCACACAAGAAAATCCCCCCCTGTCACTGCCAAAAAGGCTGGTTTTACACATCCGGGGCCTTTTCGGCCCCCCCTTTTGCCCCCGGCCCATCTGAAAACCTTTACCCCCCCGGGGCAAAGGTTTTTTTCCGGTGGTTTTGGTTGGAAAATCAGAAAAAGGAAAAAACAAAAAATTACTTTCGGGTTTTTCCCCGGCGGCAATGCATTTCCCCGCACCCGGAAAAACCCGCTGTAATGTTTTAAAAATTCATATATCTTGTCTTGGGGGGGTAAAATACTGGACACGGGTTTTTGATATGAAGGTTTTATTACTTCAACAATTGGAAAAATAGTCACCCCAGCTTGCGATACAGAAGAGGAGACACAGGCCAAGTAACTTAAGCTCACAACACTTCCAAACAGGTTCAGGGGTTTTTCCTTTTTACCTAAGTCCCTGAAAATGGGTTTTTCAAAGGCAGGGGTTTCCCGGTCCCAAATGTTAGAGTTTTCCCCAGTAGGGGGTAGTGGGTAAATGTCCAGGTTCCGGATCAGGGGAAAAAGGGTTTATGCAGGTAGATTCAAAGCACTGATTGCTCAGCTGGGTGCTTTAAAAAGCAAAGGGAAGAACAGGGGGGGAACAGAAAGCGAAAAAATCCATATTGATGGGGCAAAAAACTGCGCAAGACGAAAGCAAAAAAGGGCGGAAAAAATGGTTCAAAACATATAAAAGAACCTTACATACCCCCCCCTTTGGAAAACCCCGGGGCCTCAAACCCGGTTGTCTGGGTATTGAGAAATGGCGGGGGAAACAGGAGCATTAATTATTAAATGGTTTCATGAGTTTCCCCCACTGGGGAGCCCCCTTCCATTTTAAAAAAAAAATTGTAATGATTTTTTTAAAAACCCGAATCCAGAACCTTTCCCCACAAAAATTTTCCTGACCCAAAAATAGCACGGCAGGCAAGGGGGAAAAAGTCCAGGAAAGTATTTGGGGTTCAGCCTTTGTAGGGATAATAAAGACAGGGTGGGGTTCTCAAAGTTTGGGGGGTTTAAGACGACAAGCAACGGATTTTTACTGTTTATAGGGGGCCATAAAAAAGTCCCAAATTAAGATGGAATCCTTAAAAATAAATTTTGGGACAGCCGACCAGGTTCCCACCCCTTAAACTGGGAGGTTTACGAATTATTGCTTTTTTTGTACTTTCCGAGCCCTTCCGATCTTTTTAGGATCCCTTTTTTAAAAAGTGATTTTTCCGCCACTGTGGGAAAGGCGTTTTTTTGGGAAAACGGCGAATGTTAGGATGAAACCCGATTGGATTTAAAAAAGGAATCTGTGGGGGACTCTGAGGTTTTTAAGGAACTCAGCTAATGGAATAGTCCCCCCAATCAAATGTAGGTGGCAAAAAGCAGCGGGGATATGCTCCGGTTTATTGGTTCGTTCGGGTCCGTTAGTTGGGGGATGAAAAAGAAAAAGGTTTTTTTAATGTCCAATGCTGCACAGAAATTTTTCCAAAATTTTAGAAGTGAATTGCCCCCCGTCCGAAAGGGACCTATCCGGACTCCATGAAAGGAAAACAACTTAACATAAATGATGTTGTTTTGCGGGGGAAGCCGACAAAAGGGGAAAAAGACTGTTTTGTTAGACGTCAAACCCCATAAATGGGTTTTCCCTTGAGAGGTTTGGTAATCCCCAATGAAGTCCATAGAAATGGACCCCACGGGGGGACGGGTGGGAAGAGGTTCAACAGCCCATTTTGAGGCGGGGGTTTTTTTTGCATTTTTTCACGCCCTAATGAAGGGGAACCCCAAAAATCCCCCTGCAAGGGGGCCCCCCAAAAAAAAAGAAAAAAAATTCCTTTTTTTAGAATTCCCTTTTTGCCCCTATTTTGGGAATTTGGAAAAATAACCTCTCATCTGACTGTTTGGAAATACAGACTTCCCCCAAAATCCCACCCATTCTTAAAACAAGATTTTCGCCCCTTGGGGGTTGTGCCAAAGGAATCCGCGGAAAAGTTCCTTATTCCTTAAGTGGGCTTGTTTTAAATCACCCCAGGAACTAGAGCGGGAAAATTCTTGGAGGGGCAATGGGGGGGCTTTGAATGAATCCAAGGTGCATACCCTTTCCTTTGCGTGATCCGGGGCAAAAAAAATAAAAAAATTAAAAAGGGTTTAAAAAAGATTTCCAGGGGCCCGGCGGGAGCAGGATTTGCCGCCCTGAAAATTAAGGTTCGTGGTTGTCAGGCGACATTTTTTTGCGCCCCCAAGAAGGTTTCCCTTCTTTGAAGGGGCAAAAGGGGCCAAAAAAAATTTTAGCCCCCCTGTAGTTCCTTCACCCGAAGAAACGCGGAAAAAGAAGGCCAGGGAAAGACATTTTCACCTGTTTTTGGAGAGTATAGCTCAACGGAAACTGAAGCACCCCCTTATTTTAAGGCAATTTTTGGGGGTTTTGGGTTTATAAGATAGGTGCAGGGGAAATTTATCTTTCAGCGGGAAAATGTTTTGGGGGTGGGGGGCCAGGAGAACCTAGCCTTTCCGGGAATTGGGTGGGGGGGTTTTACACACCTCGGGAAAAATTCCAAATGAAAAATAAGAAGTTGGGAAACCCGAAAAACCTTTGCCCCCCTTTAATTTTTGGGGGATTTCCCAATCTTGAGGTTGGGGGTCTTTTTTCCCCATATAATTCCTTGTGAAAAAGGGGGAACCCCCCAGAAATTGAATTTTTTCGCCTTTGGGGAATTCCCCTTTTTTAATTTTTGATGAAAGAGGTTTTTTTTCCTTTAAAAACCAAGACCATTTCACATTCCCTGAGTTCCCTTTTGGAATAGAAAAAATTGAATATCATTAATAAATCCCACGAATTTTTAAAGATCCCCAAGATGTCTCACCAAGTTTTTGGGAAAAAGGGTGGGGCGGTACTCAACCAAAGGCATAACGAAATTCAAAGTTCCATGGTACCGAATGCAGTCTTACTCTCCCCCTTTTTTAAGGCCAAGTTATGCCCCCCGGAGATCCAATTTTGAAAAATTTTTTGGATGCCGCCTCCCCAAAATCGGGAAATTTTAAGGGAATGGATAAAGTTTTTTAAAAAAACCTTTTGATTTCCCATATTTAAGCAGGGTTCAAAATCATTTTTTTTTCACAAAGAAATGGGTGACCTGAGGAGATAAGGGGGCGTAAAGGGGCCCCTTGGGGTAGATTTGTTTGAAAAACCTTTAAAGCCTTTACCCGGGGCCCCCGGGGGAGATTTACCAAAAAGGTATCTTCTCCGGGGGAAAAAACAATGGACAACAAGGCGGGGGGGGGAAAAGGGGCACTTTTTGTACATAAATCCCTAGTCCCGGATACACGGTAGTTCAGGACTGACATGCCCTTTTGGGGAAAGAGCAAGTGAAATTTGGATCATTTTTCTTTGGAAAGTTAATTTTGGCTCCCTTTTTGGTAGGGTTCGAGCCTGCAGCCATGGGCCTTAGAAAAATGGGAAAGTGGGAGAAAAGTAACATAAAAGGGCGTTTTTTATTTTTCTTTACCCATAAAAGGCCCTTTTAAGGTCCGTTTTTCCCGATCCATGGAAAAGGCACAGGGGCCACCACAGTTTCCTCTGTAATGGATAGCCCCCTTTACTAAGTTCCCCGTTTCAAGGGGAAAAAAGAACCCCAAAAAATTCCCCCCTTCCCCCGGTCGATCATACGAGCTAGACAAACTGAGTTCCCCGAGTTTTTTTGGAAAAAGGGGAACAAGAGAATTGTTTTTCCAAACTCAGCTGGGAAACCCCGGGGGAAAATTGAAAAATTGCAGCGTTTACACGACGTCCAGAAGTAACGGAGTTAACGAGAAACAAGACCTTTTGCAGTCCCCTGGGCCCGAGGTGACCCGACAATCTCCCTGAAAACCACAATGAATGGTGCTGCAGTAGTCTTTTTAGGGAAAGGCTGGGGCATTTTAATGAAGGCCCGACTTACCACAAAAGAAACATAGATTTTCCTTTTAAAAGATGTTCTTGCTGCATCCTAAACCCCCTTTTTTAAAAGTCTACCTATGGGAAAAGGGTTTGGTTCCCCCGGGATCCCCCCAAAGGTTTTCCCTTTTGGGGGGGGAGGGGGGAAAAGGTTTTGCGATTCTTCGAACCTTTTTCCGCGTTGTCAGGGAGCACAAACGGATGCAGTAGTTTAAAAATCACCCAAAGCAGGGGAGGGCGGGACGAGCAATTTATCCCTTAATTTGTGGAGACAACCCCCTTTAAAAAAGATTTTTTGGGGAAGCCCCGTTTCAAGGGGGGCCCTCTCCTGAAATCCAAAAGGCATATTGGTCCGAGGTTACCTTGGCCAAAGTTAAAAGCTGCTTCAGTGGCACCTCGATTGGGGGGCACAAAACCCGCCCCTGGCTGAAATAAAAAACACAATGACCAAACATTCTCCTCGTTTCAATAAGGGGGTTTGCCACTCAAAGCCTTGGGTAAGTAACAAATTATGGGAAGCATTTAGATTTTCAGGGAAATTGTGAAGCATGTGAAAAAAAACAGATTGCATTGGGTAAAAAACCCCCCTAAATTTTTTTCCGTTCCCCCCCCAAAACAAAAGGGGGAAATTTTGGGAACCCCAAAAAAGGGGGCTAGGCAGGAGTGGACTCCTCCCCTAAACCCCTAAATCCGGGCTCGAAATCCTGGGATTGTCCAAACTTTTGCAAATTGTTTGTGAGGTCCTTGGTTTTTTAAAAAGGGGGTTTTTTATTTAAAAAAATGCGGATATTACAGCACCCGAAAAGGGGTTCCCCTTTAGGGGGGCCCCCTCCATTTTCCAGTTTTTTTAAAAAGGAGTACTGGAAGGAGAGGAGAAAAGGAAAAAAAAAACAATAGTGTTTCCCCGTGGTAACACTGCAAAGAAAAAAAAAAATTAAAGGGGGAATGCCCCCCGGGAAGGTTGTGAGAAGTCAAAACCCATATCCACAAAAAAATTAACCGAACGATACCCAGTTAAGCAGACCAAAAGAGGGAAAAAAAAAAAAAAAAAACAAAGTGTTTCCCCGGGAACCGCAAAAAAAAAAAAAATTTTGGAATTGAGGAAATGGTTTTGAAAGTCCAACCCGTATCACAGAAAGTACAATGGGGGTCTATATCCAATTAAGCAGACACATTTTCCCCCCCCGCAAACTAAGTTTTGGTTTGAATTTGTAAGTATGTAACTTTTTTGGGTCTGTGCTGGGTGCGATGAAAATAATGGCCAATTGATTAGAAGGTCTTGTTTATTATACAAGGGGCAAAAAATCACACAGCTTGCAGATACAGAAGCAGGAGAACACGGGCCCAGATAACTTAAGCCAGAAATCACCTCCAAACAGGTTGGGATCTTTTTCCTGTTCCGTAAGTCCTGAAAATGGATTTTTTCAAAGAGCGGGGGTTCCGAGTCCCCAATTTCAGAGTTCCATAGGAATAGGGGGAAATAGCCGGGGTTTCCGGAGTCAGGTAAAAGGTTCATGGGGGTAGTTTTTAGAAGCACTGTTTCCAGCTGGGGCGCTTAAGAACAAAGGGGAGAGAATCAGGGGGGGGAACATGAAACAAAAACCAAATTGCTGAGGGCAAGATAGCTGCCAAGAAGAACAAAATGGTGCGGAAAAAAAGAGTTTAAAAACATAACAAAAACCTTTAAAAGATGAACCTTACATGCGGGGGCCTCCGGCGTAAAAATTAATGCGAAAAAAAACCCATGCCGATCAGATTTTTAATGCCGGGGCTGCGGAAAAGCGGGGGGGCCCCCAAAGGGGCCCGCCCGGATGTTTTTAAAGAGGCCTAATGAAGCACAATTTTTCAGCACAAGCAAAAAGACCCCTTTCCTTTTTTCCAAACCCAACTCTCTCCTATGAAAAACGCGCAACCTCTCCCCCCATGTTAATATCCAAAGTAAAATGGGGGGGCGTCAGGGCTTTTATAAACATATCCCCCCAAAACAAGCCAATATGCAATTTCCCCTTTTCAAGATGGTGGGGGACGGCCTTTTCCGTTCCCCAGTTATCCTTTCATTGGGGAAAAAAGGGCCTGAACATTAAGGGAAACCGTTGGGCGGGGGTGACGAGCTGGATGCCGCTTGGGCGGGGGTTTGGCCAACGAAACCCACTTTCGAAAATCGGGGGCATTTGAATTGACCACCGTTTCGTCAATAAACCCCAAAAAATGTGTATTTTTTTGCCAGATAGGCCTGCCATGTGTCCTTATAAATTTCTGCATAGAAAACCCCAAAAATTGCCTCCATAGTGTCCCCAAAAAATTGTCGTCAAAGGCCGTATAACAGTGCTTGCCTTTGGGCCACAAAGGGTCAAGGGGGTTAAATATCCTGGTGTCCACAAAAGTTCGTGTAGTCCCTATAACGGGCCCTGCCATAGTGCCCTTAAAAATTTTGTGATAGGCCTTATAACGGCCCCCAAAAGGGTTCCTTTTTAAAGTGTGTGATGGGGCCAGTATAACGGGTTTCCATTGCCCTTAAAATGTTTGCAAAGGGCCCCTTAAAATTTATGTCCCCAAGTTCCAATAATGGGGTATATCACTGCCAAATTTACCCCCGCCTAGTGTCTAAAAAAAGTGTTATAGGCCCGTAAAAAGTGCCCCCCAAAATTTTTTCCCAAAAATTTGAAAAACCCATTGCCGTATAATAGGGGTCCCCAGGCCCATAAAGGTCTGTCATGAGCCATATTATGGCCTCCCCTATTGCCCATAATTGTGTAAACACAGTCCCAGTTAAAAGTGCCTTTTTGTTAAAAAATGTTTTGTCATAGACCCCGATTATATTTTCCGCCTGGTTAAAAAATTTTTCGTCATAAATCAGTAAAAAGTGCTTCCATAGGTCCACAAAAATGTGTTTTCATAGACCCGAAATTAGTCCTTCCATATTTCCATAAAATTTTCCCCACTCCCCTTTCCCGAAAAGCCCAGGGGGTTTCCCAAAAAAAAAGTTCCTTGAAGCAAGGCTGCCCGCTACCAAGTCTATGCCCCCAAAAAGCCTTTAAAACCCCGGACGGTCCCCAGAAAACCCACTTAAATTTTTTTATTTTGTCTCCCCTTCTTTTTTGTATTTGCAAAAACCCTCCCCCAAAAGCAAATCCCCCAATAACCTTTCAACTCAGGTGGGGAAGGGCCCAGGAAAATCCCCTTTACTTTTCATTTTCCCCATTTTGTTTTTTAGTTTGCTCAAGCCCCCTGCTCCCAAGTAAGCACCCAAATAACTCCTTTTCCCCCCCGGAAAAAAAAGGGGGAAGGGGCCTTTTCCCCAAAATTGTCCCTTAAAAAGGGGGGTCCCAAACTTAAAAAACCCCAAAACTTTTTTGGGGCCCGGCAAAATTTCCCCCCTGGGGGCACCTCAACCTTTTAGAAAAAATTTTTTGCGAAACCCCAACCCCCCTTGTTAAAAAATGTCATGGGCTTTGGCACGGAACACAAAACCCCCTTTATTTGTGGGGGGGGGGTAAAGAACATGGAGGAAAGGGCCCCGATTAAAAAAAAGCCCAAATTTTTAGGAGTGGGGTTCCCCTTAGAAGCCTCCTAGTGAGGTGGAAAAAATTCCCATTGGGGGGTCAATTTTTTTTTTTTTGGTGTGGGATAAAAACCCTTCCAAAAAATGTGGCCAACATTTTAAATACTTCCCCCTGGTGTTAAAAGGTGGGGGGTGGGGAAAAGGAGGAGGAGGAAAAAATACCCAAAACAAACGTATATCCTTTTTGGTTTAAAAGAGGTGCAGGGGGAAACACCCCCCCAAAAAACATAATTGGAGTTTATCTTCGGTCATATTTGGTGGTGTCAAAAGAAGGCCCCCCCCGTTGTTCATTTTTAAGGGGTCTCCTGTCAGAAAATTTTCCTAAAAGGGGAATGGTTAGGGGAAAAAAGCCCCCAGCGCACAAAAAACCCCCCGGGGGAAAAAACATAATGGGGGGCGGCCAGGACCCCCCAAGGGAAAGAGCCAACCCCCCCTTTTTCCCTTAAACCCCAAAATTTTAAAAAAGGAAGAGCAACGGGGGAAGGGGGTAGGGGCACGGGGGATCCCCAAAAAGGGCAATTTAGAGAATATTGCTTTCCCCTTGTGGTTACCCCCCCTAGGCAGGGGCGTGGGGGGGTCTTAAAAACTGTCCCCGAATTTTGCCTTTTTTCCCCTGCCTTGCGGAGGACTTGTGTCTGCCTTTTTCCCGCTTGGGGGCCAAGGCTTTACTCGGCCCCACATTTAGGGGGGGAATTTTTTTAAAAATTTTTCCCCCAAAAAGGGGGCCCCGGGTACTGACCATTTTGGGGACACCTTTTCCCTCTTGAAAAGAAAATTTTAAAGTTACCTTGTACCATGGGTCAAAAAGTGTCACTAGCCCCAATGGGGTACCCCAAAATTTTTTACAAAACGGGGGTACGGGAAAGGCAGCGCAACTAAAGTCAGCCCCGCGTGTCAGATGGTAACAGGGAAAAATTCCGGTTTTACCAACAGGACCCAATTACCGGGGGCCCCCCTTTCCCCCCTCTTCTTCCGTCCCCAGGCCACTCCTTTTAAAAGAATGGCAGAAAGTAGCTCCCTTTTTTCCTCCCTCCCATTGTCAACCAATCCAATTGGGAAAACCAAGGTGGGCTGTGTGTAATCACCCCTTTTGGGGTTTCCTGATCCATGTCCTCGTGTCCACCGAGCGGGAGGAGGCTAAATTTTGGGTTCGCTTTCCCCCCTTTTGGGGGATCCTCCCCAAAATTTTGGGGGGTGCTAATATGTTGTTGTAATTTTGGGGTTTTGGTGGGGTGATGAAAAAAGAGGTTGTTGATTTTAAATTTAAAATATTAACAAGGCCCCCTTTCTCACAAATCCTTTTAACTTTGCAGTGTAGATTTTCCAACCTGGGGACAACCCGTCGGGGGCGAATTGCAACATGCTGAAGCACGAAGGGTGGCGAAAAAGGCTGATTTTAAAAAGTGCACAGGGGGGGTATTTAACCCGAATCCGCAGCCCCGGGAAATTTTTTGAAAAACTTTTTAAAAACAGGGTTAAAACAGGGCCGGGGGAAGGAAGTTTCAGTTGCCCCCCAAAGCCCCCAGGGTTTGCATGGTTAAAACAACCCCCCCTGACGAAATTTACCGGGGTTTAGCCCAAAATTGCCTGCTTTTTTCAGAGCTTTCAAAACTCTTCACATTGTGCGGTTTGTCACCTAAGCAAATTATTTTAGCAAGCCTGTTTTTCCCCTTTTTTTTGGGGAGTGGCCCTGTTCCGCTTGTGACTGATGTGCTCATTTCTTAAAGGAGGCTTAATAGGAGGGGGAGGAGGTTTCAGGAGCGTCACAGTGGGGGCAACCCTTATTGACGTAGGACCCGCAATCCCCTTTGGGGTCGGAAGGGGGGGGTTTTTCCCCCCAAAAGGGCTGACGGGGGCCCGGCTTTTTCCCCCGTTTAAAACCCCCCGTACCTCAGCGAGATGTACCCCCGGCCACAACACTTTTTTCCGGTCCGTGGTTAGGGGTACTTCCCCGTAACTGCATTGTTAGGGGGCCCGGGGAAAGTTGTGGGAAAACATTTTTGAAAAGCTGGGTGGTACACGGGGGAAATAGTGGGGGCTAGGGACGAGTACCTTGGGGGCGGGGGCCCCCCCCCTTTTGCAGGGAAAATTTTCCCTCCCAACCCAAAAGGCAAATTTTTTTCCCCAGGCAGACGAAATATGGGGGTTTTAGTATGTGGCTGTGGGGGGGTTGGGGCCCCCAATTTTTCCCTTTTCCCCCTTTTTTTGCTGGATTTTTGGACAACCGAAGGCGCGCTGGGGGGAAAAAGGCGTGGAGTTTTTGATGATGGGGCTATTTTTCTGTGGGGAATTTTTTGGGCACGGGAGGGGGCACTTGCATGCCTTTTGGACTGGATTAGCTTGCATGCAAAAAAGTGGAAAAAGCGTGGTGTCACCCACAGACACTGTTCCCGGAGCTGGTTGGGGGCCCCCCAAAAAAGGGGGCTTTGGTGCCATGTGGGCCCCCATGCGGTGGTGGGGGGGCTGGTAATTTTGCTACCCCCTTTCTGATGCGCCATGAAAAGGTGTTTTTAAATTTGTTTGGGGAAACGGGGAGAGTCCTTTTTAAAAATAACCCGACCGTGAAACCCAAAAAATTGGGGGGGGCCAATTCAGTCAGCTTTGGGGGTTTCGGTAATGTTGCACCCTTTGTTGCAGCCACCACATGCTTCCCCCCCTGAATGGTGGATGCCTATCCCCCCCCCTTTTGTTTTTTTTTTTCCCCTTTTTTTTGCAGGGCCTCCCGCCCGGGTTTGGCTGTTTTTTACATCATCCCCCACCCTCTTCAAAAACCCCAACCCCGGTCTCCTCCATTTTGGCAATTGCGTTTTTAAACATCGTCCACCTCTTTTTACCGTACTGCTCAAAGGGTTTTTTTTTATTCAAAAGGAATATCCCCTTGGGGGAATTTTTGGGGGGGCGAGGGCACGAACCCAAAAAAAAAAACGGAAAAAGCTCTTCGGGGGTTCCCGGGATGGGGGGCGTTGTTCAGGGGACTAGCTGGGGGAGGAAGGGGGGATCAGTGTAAGGAATAGCGGGCCGGCGCTTGTGCTTTTTAGTTTAAGACAGGGGCTGGGGTTGTTTGGGTAAAAAAATGGAAGTATTATCGCTAAACCAACCAAAAACTTTTTCACCTGCTGGGCTTTAAAATGCTGTTTTTTCCGCGGTTTTTCCCCAAATTTCGGGAAATAAGGCCCAAGAAGGGGGTGGGGTTTTTTGTGGGGGGGAAAATTTTAGCTTTCCCAAAGGCCTCGGCCTTCCTATCACCATGACGTCCACTTTTCCCCCCCCCTTGGGCCCTGCCTTTTCCCATTTTAAAAGGAATAGAATTTTATACCTTTTTACAAAAGGGGGGTTTGGGAGTCAATTTTATTGTACGTTGCTTTGGGAAAAACCAAATTTTAAAATATCAGGATTTATTTTAAAAATTTTTTTTTCCCTTTTTCAGATTAATTTACGTTAACAGACGCAAAAAAAAATTTGGGGGGGGGAAAAATTTTTGGGCCCAAAAATTGGCAAGCACATATATGATTGGGGAGGGGTACCACTAAGGCAAAATTTTTTTTTTTTTTTTTTGCTAAAAATGCGTATATAATTACAGTTTCACCCGGACACAAAAAAAAAAAAACCCCCGTAATCTTGGGGCCCAAATTTTAGCACACACAGATAAAGGCCCGCCCGGAGATACCCAAACCGGGGGAAAAATGTGCCGTTTTTTTAAATTTAGGGTAACTGTGTTGTAATAGTACTGTGAACCCAAAAAGGGTAAAAAAAGGAAAAAACCCGGCCCCAAAAAGGGCCAAAAATTTTTTGGCCCTTTTTTCCCCAACGCTCGCACGGCAAAAACCCCTAGGGGCAAATGCTACCCTGTTTTTTTTTTTTTGGGGGGTAGTTTTTTTTATATCAATACTGTGACACCCCGGGCAGAAAAAAAAGGGAAAAAGCCTAAATTGGCCAAACTTTTAGCCGCACAGATATGACGGCACGGGAACCATGTGAAAAAATTTTTTTTTTTTTTTTTTTGGGGGAAAAGTGTGTTGTAAATACAGTTTCAAAACCCCAAAACACAAAAAAGAAAAAAACCCCCCCAAAACTGGGGGCCCCAAACTTTTTAGCCAACCCGATATAGTGCCACGAGAGCCACTAGACAAATGTGGGGCCCTTTTTTTTTTTTTTGGGCTAACAAAAAAATGTATATCAGTACTGGACACCCAGGAAAAAAAAAAGAAAACCCGCCTAAAAAAAGGGAAAATTTGAGAAACCACAAATAGGGGTGGGAAAGGAAAACCCTTCGTAAAAGCTTTTTTTTTTTTGTTTTTTTCTAAAAAAGTTTGTAAAAAAAGTACAGTTTCACCCCCGGGGGGCCCAAAAAAAAAAAACCCGGTAAATGGCCAACTTTTTTGGGGCCCCCAGATATAGTTTCCCCAGAATGCCAAAAAAAAAAAAAGGTGCCCTGTTTGTTTTTTTTTGGGTTAACAGTGCGGAAAACAGTACCGGGGGCCCAGGACAAAAAAAAAAGGAAAAATTGGGGCCCCCAAAGGCCAAAAATTTTAAAATTTACAGATATGACTTTACGGGGAAAAACCCCTGCGACAAATGTGTTTTTTTTTTACTAAAAAGTTCTGTATAAAGTACAGTTTATCCAGGCAAAAAAGAAAAAACCCAAAAAAATGGGAAATTTGAGCACACACAGATTTTGAGCTGGGCCCCGGAGATACCCCCCACAATGTTGTTTTCCCTTTTTTTTTTAAAATTTTTGGGGGGGGGCAGTGGTAATCAGTTTCTGTGACACCAAAAGGGGGAAAAAAAGGAAAAAAACCCGGGCCCAAACTGGCCAAAAAATTTAAAAAAAGCACAGAAAAACTTTTACGGTTAAAACCCCCCCCCACAAATTGTCCCTGTTTTTTTTTTTTTTTTTTGGGGGAATATTTTTTTCATTTAAAAATGACACCCAGACAGAAAAAAGGAAAAAATGGGGCCAAAATGGCCAAAAAATTTAGCAAGCACAGATAGGGGCTTGCAGGAGAACCAAATTACACAAATGTTTTTTTTTTTTGGTAAATGTGCTGTAAAAAAGTACGTTTCCCCAAGACACAAAAAAAAAAAACCCCCAAAAATGGCCAAACTTTAAAAATACTCTATGATTCCCTGGGGGAATAAAAAGACAAATTGTGCCCCTTTTTTTTGGGGTATTTTTTGGGGGGGAAAAGTGTGTATAACAGTACTGTCAACCCAAGACAAAAAAGGGGGAAAAACCGCCTTAATGCCAAACTTTTTGGGGCCCCCCAGATATCAGCTGGATGGCGAAACAACGCAAATATGCCCCCTTTTTTTTTTTTTTTTTTTGGTAACTAGGGGGTAAAACCCCCAAATTTTAACCCCGGGGAAAAAAAAAGGAAAACCGAAACAAAACTTTGAAACACGAAAAAAAATTTTTTGGGATGGGGATATCAAACGACAAATGTTTTTTTTTTTTTTTTAAAAATTTTGAAAATTAAATACAGTTTCACCCCGGACCCCAAAAAAAAAAAAAAGCCGTAAAATGGTCAAAATTTTTTCCAAAAACAAAGGAGGTGCATGGGATTTCCCCCACCAAAAAATTTTGGCCCGTATTCCAATTACACCGGGGAACTAAAAAGCCAATATAAAACCCACAGTTCAGCAGCCACCAGAACACGGGGAAGGGGGAAAAAACCCTCTTGATGATTTAATTACAAACTTGGGGTTCCCCAAAATTTCAAAAAAAAATTTTTTTTAGATTTTCCCCCAAAATTTTATATTAATGCATCATTTTTTAAATTTTTCCCTAAATCCTTTTTTTTTCAATTTAAAGGTTTTTGTTAAACGTTTTATAAAGTATTTTTTTTAAAAAAAAAAAAAAACTCCCCAAAAAGCACCAAACATTTCCAAATTAATTTAAAAAAGCAATTTTTACCTTTTCTTTTAAAAAAAAACAAAAAAAAGGGAATTTTTTAAAAATTTTTAAAAAAGCAGGGGTTTTTTAAAACGAAATCCCAAAAAGTTTTTTTAACTCAAAAAATTATTCTAAGGGTTTTTACATTTTTCAATAGGACCCTTTGTTTTGAAAGGGAAATTTAAATCTCTCGTCCCAAAGAATTTGTCGGTTTGGATGGTTTTTGCTTTAAATTGGGTTTTTATGAGGGCAAATACCCCCCCCAAATGTTTTAATGGAACGCCTTTCCCCCCTCAAACACCCTTTTATGATGCCCAGAGGGGTTACAAAAAAGTTGAGGCAGGGCAGCAAGGGGGGGCCCCCCCAAAGTTGTTCCCCTTTTTAAACCCTACGCCAAGAACAAAATGTGTTTTTGTGGGAAGAGACGGTGCATAAACAATTTTTTGAAAAAAATTTGCGGGGGGTGGGACGGGGTTTTTTTCCTTTAAACCAAAGGGAGAAGTGTGTTTGAGAAAAAAAAACCCTAACTTGGAGTTTCTTTTTCCCCTTTTGGGGTCCCCAAAGGGGGGCTCCTCTCTCCCATGATTCCAGCCCAAAACAAAACCCCCCTTTCCTTGTTGGCGCCCTACCATGGGGTTTGGGAGGGGGGGGCAATCAACCAGCCTCCTCCCACTCCCCATTGGACCCTGAACGTTTTTTGCAAAAAATTTTGAAAAAAACTTTTTTTTTGTCAGTTTAAGTATTGTTTTTGGGCCCCCTGGAGCCATTTCGCTTGTGTGCATGGATAGAGGGGGCGGAAAAGGATGGGTTTTTCACAGCTGCAAACCCCGAAGACCCGATCTTTTGTTTTGGGGCGTTGGAGCACCAGCATTTTTTAAAATTGTCTTTTGCTATGACAAACTTTTGCCACTCGCTTTTAACCCCCCATATTGCCTGTTTGGGAAAAAGTCCTCATTTTTTCCCCCTTTTCAGCACCCCCCAAGGGGGGGGGGGGGGGGGGGGGGCTGTGAAATCACTACATACTTTTGAAATTTGGGGATGATCCGATGAAGTGTCCCTTTGGGAATGTTGATTTTTATTTATGCCTTGACCCCAAACACTCCAAATTTTTGCTTTCAAAACCGAAAAAAACCTTTTTTTTTTCCCTTTTTTGGGGAAAAAAAAGTAGGGTGCTTAATAAAATTTGGGCAGCTTTCTTAGTATTTGCATTTCATTGGAAAAACCACCTGCCAAAAAATTAGCACAGAAAATTTTTAATTTTACATGTATAAAAAGGGCCCCGACACCATCACCCCAATGATTTAACGACCCAAAAAAAAAAATTCTTTTTTTACATCCTAAACAATTTTTTCTAATAATTTTTGGAAAACCCTTTTATATACACCCATACAGTGCCTCAGCCTTTTTTGTGATGTGTTAGAGCGACGAACATACCCCGCCTAACCCCAACACGAACCCATATACTTCGGGGGAATTTTTCCTTAGAAGGAAATTTTGGGGTTTTTTGGATTTGAGTTTTTTAGGATGGGGGAAAACCCCCCAAAAAACAATAAAACCCCAAATCGACCCTAATTTTTGGGACATCCCTAAAAATTTTCTAATCCCCCGGGGCTGAATGGCCAGCGGGGGGGTCCCCGGTTTTTTTTTTCACCGATGAAACTTGGTGGCCCCCAAAACGCCCCCACAACAAAGTTGGCTGCGGGTTTCTTGCCCCGGCGACAATCCCCGAAACATGATTGATCTGTAAAGCTGCCAAAAAAGCTGGGGGGAGACCCGAGTTTTCCCCCTGAGTAAAACCCGAAATACCGGAGTAAAGGGACCGAACTGGGGAAGTAAGAGTAGTGGCGAGCACGTTTCTTCACCTATATGTGTATATGTCACTTGGGGATTCTGTATTACCTGTACCCTGCACTATTAAAAAGATCTCTTGTTTTATAATGTCACCGGGATGAAATGTTTATGACTAAACTGCATACTTATACAGATCCTTAAAATTTTATTCATTTCGGTGATAGTATTGTGTTTTTTTTTTTAAAGCAAAAGTTTGTATTCAGTCACCTTTTTGGTGGGAAAATGTGGGCTGGTTTTTGGGTGGATTTGTCCCCTTTTTTTGTGCATTTTTCGGGCACTGTGGTGGAGTATGTATCTGGGGAAAAGGGGGTGGCTGTATTTTTTTCAATGTATGGGGTTTTTTTGATACTAGTGGTGGAAAAATTTTTGGTCTGGTATGTGCGGTGGTATTTTTCCCCCCTTTTGGGTGTGAATTTTGGCATTTTAAAATTAAAAATAATAAAAATATACCTAAAATTTTATTGGATATTTTAACAAAAATTTTTTTTTAGGGAGAGTAGGTGAGTTGGCCCGAAGATTTTACCCTTTGGGTGGAGATTTAAAAAAAAATTTTTTGGGCCAAAACAAGGTCGGGGTTTAAAAGTGTAAAAGGGGGAAAGAACTTTTTAAGAATTTTATTGGTGGAAGTGGGGGTTTTTTCCAGAAGAGCGGTGGACGTTTGAGGGGGGGAGCCTGGGCGGAGTTAAGGGGGCCCTGAAAAAATTTTAAAAAAATGGGGCCCCCCCGAAATTCTAGTGACAGCCCCTGCTTGCACTTTCCCCATAAATGTGATGTCATATGCCAGTATAAAAATCAACAAAAACACAAAAAAGTCCAGTCATCAGACCCAAAAAAAAAAGAATTTCACAAGGTTTTGGGTTTAAAGAGCCTTTCTTAAGATTTTATTTTTAAGAGAGGGGTCGTAAATTTTTGGATTGGTTCACTTGGCCCCTGGCCAAGAAGGCCAGCGGACACTTCTGGGCTTCCAAAAAATTTAGAATTACCATTTAAACATAAGGCGACGCCCGCTTTTGCATGATAAGAAAAATTTAAAAAATTTGGGGGCGTGCTTCGACAGAGCCCCCTTTGCCCGTGTTTTTCAGGGGTCCAGCTTCAGCGTAAACCAAAAATTGGGAAAACCCCCCCTTCTTTTAAAGGGGGGGGGCCC
>JARQOD010011355.1:0-23738 GCA_033576555.1 Oophaga sylvatica
AAACGAGAAAGAAATTCTTTTTTTTTAAAATTTTCCCCTACCCCCGCTTTTTTGGAACGTGCGGGGTTGCAATACTTTAACTGACTGTTTCAGGAATATCAGACTTGTCCCTGAATCCACACCATTCTTAAAAAGACAAACTTACGCCCTTTTGGGGTTGAGCAACAAAGAACCGCGGTTTTGCTTCCTTGATTTCCTTAATAGGTCTTGATTATGAATCACCCCAGGAACTAGAGTGGGGAAGAATGTCTTAGGGGGAGTAAGTGACGTGTCTCTGCTGAAAAAATCCTAGAGGTGATCACCTTTCCTTTTGCGCGATTGGGTCTATAAGAAATGACAAAATAAATTTTTTAAAAAAAAGTTCCCCAGGGCCTGGCGAGGAGTCACACTTAGCCGACCTGATAAATTCAAGGTTACGAGTCTGTCGGACGACATTTGCGGCCTCCCAAAAGAAGGTGTTCATCCTTGGGGGGGCAATAAGGGCCAAATTCTCTATTGCCCACATCGTATTCCTCTAGCCAAAAGACAATGGGGGGAAAAGAACACGGGAGCAAGACATTCTTCCCCCCTGTTCTCTGAGAGAGTATGCTCCAACGGCACAGTCTGAAGCACCACCTCTAATGAAGGCAAGCTGGGGGGGGGGATGTACTAAGATAGGTGCGGGGGAAATTTTTTCCCCTTTAAACAGAAAAGCTCCCGTTTGGGGGGTCCGGAGAACCAGACTGTTTTTCCGGTAAGGGGTGAGGGGTGACACTACCCAAAAAATTCCTAAAAAAAACTATAAATTTTTAAAAACCCCGTAAAAGCCTGCACCCCTTCACTTTTTAAATTTGGGGCCAAAAATTTGATGGCTTGGGTTTGCTTCCCCCCATACAACCCTTCGTAGATATACATCCCCCAAAAAATTTTTGGCCCCTAAAAATTCACACTTTTAAATTTTTGATGTAAGATGGTTTGTCTTAGGGTTTCTAACCCCATTCTCACTTCCCCTGATTTTTCCCTGTGGAGTTAAAAAAATTAGAAATCACCAGATAAATCCCCAAAAAAATGTATCAGAATCCAAAGGGTCTTTCCCCCAAGTGTTGGAAAGGGCTGGGGCGGTACTAACCCCAAAAGGCATAACTAGATATTCGAAGTCCCCTAGGGGACCAAAATGCATCTTCCTTCTCCAGGTTTAATCGACCAATTATAGGCCCAGGAGATCCTTTAGAAAAAATTTTTGGGGCGTGCCGCATCCTCCAACAACTCGGGTTTTTAAAGGAAAATGGATAACTTTTCAAATAGTAACCTTATTGAGTTCCCTATATCTATGCGGGTCCAGAGACCCCTTTTTTCTTCACAAAAAAGGGTGCACCGCGGGAGAGAAAAGGGGGTTTAAAACCTTTGGCTAGATTTCATCTATTATCCTTCAAAGCTTTTAGCTCGGGCCCCCTGGGGGTAGATTTCCCCAAAAGGGATCTCGGCTCCAGGCAAATTCATTGACAATCTTTTGACTGAGAGGAAGCTGATCACGTTTTTTCTTGTCACAAAATCCCTTAGCCGGTTTACAGGGATTCGGCCCCCCGACATGGTCCTTTTGGACAAGCAAGAAAAAAACCTTTGACTATCTGTTTCTCAAAAAGTGTTTCCCCTGGCCCCCATTTAATGGGGACTCCCCCTGCACCGTACCCTAAAATAAGGGGGAAAGGGGGAGAAAGATAAGAAAAGACATTTCCTATGATTTTTCCCCCAAAAGACCCTCAAAGGCTCGTTCCTTCCACTGGCCGGGGTCAGCAGGAGCCATCCACAGTCTCCATCTGTAGGGAGTACCTTCTTAAAGAACTATCCCCGTTTCAAGCAAAGGAATATCCTAAAAAATTTCCACTTTTCCTGAGCGTCATAGCAGATGAAAACCCGACTGAGTACCCGATTTGATGGAAAGGAAGCATGGAAATTTTCTTTTACAACCGCTGGGGGGACCGCTGAGGGGAAAAAATTTAAAAAAATTCACGTTTTTTTTCCGTTTTTTCCCAGAACTAACAGGTTTAAGTCCCAAAAATCAAGATCTCTTGCAGCAGTCTCTTGATCTGAGCTCGACATGACAGAGCTCCTCTCGCAAACTCACAGTAATGACTGCTGCAGTAGTCTTACGAAAAACGGCTGGGCATTTTTTAAAAAGGGGGCCCGACTTACCACAGAAAAAAAAAGTTTTCCCCTTTTTACGATTTCTTTGCTCATAAAAACCCCCCTTTGTAAAGAGTCCACCTGCATGGTTCATTTTTGGTTCCCTTTATCCTACTAAAAATTCCTTACTGAGGGGGGAGGTAGGAAAAGGTTAGGGGAAAAAAATTTTTAACCCTCCTTTTTCTGCGTTCAGTCAACGAGAACAAAACGGAAAATATTAAAAAAATCACCAACCATGGGAGGGTCGCACGAGCAAATTCATTTTAACAGGGGGAAAAACCCCTTTCCGAAAAATAGTTTTTTTGGGGAAGGTCCCAAGGGTATCAAAGCCCCCTCCTGAAACCAAGGGATTTTCGGCTATAAAGCTTACCTTGGCGCAAATTAAAAAGGGGGGCCCTTTACTTTCCCCTCTTGGGGGCCAAACCCCCCCATGGCGAAAAAAAAGCATCAAGGTGATTCAAACAACATCCCAGTCCAATCGGGGGGTTTCCCCCATCAAACCTTTGGAAGCAAAAAGATTATAGAAAAACCCTTTTGGTCTTTTAGGGGGAAATGTGAAGCGTGCAAAAAAAATTAAAATTTCATTGTTTAATAAACCCCCCAATTTCTCCGCACCCCAAAACAAAAAAAAGGAACTTGGGGATCCCAGAACTGGGTTAGGGGGGGAGCCTGGACTCTTTCCTCTAGAGCCAATCCTGCTCAAAACCTGAGTAGTTTGTCCAAACACTTAAATTATGATTAGGGGGCCTTGGGGTTGCAAAGGGTCTTATGTCTGTATTCGAAGGATTGATCATCACTCCGAAAGCTTTTTTATGCGGGCCTCCATCTTCCCAATCTTTTAAAAGGGGAAGTGCGGAAAAGGGGAAGAAAAGGAAAAAAAAAAAAAAAAAAAAATAGTGTTTACCTTTAAAAACTCCAGAAACTTTAAGGGGGAAAGCGTCCCGGGGAATGGTTTTTGGAATCCCCACTGTATCACAAAAGGTATTT
Source organism: Oophaga sylvatica (assembly GCA_033576555.1). Lineage (NCBI taxonomy): Eukaryota > Metazoa > Chordata > Amphibia > Anura > Dendrobatidae > Oophaga > Oophaga sylvatica. The sequence continues at coordinate 3,151 of JARQOD010011355.1, forward strand.
TAAAGGGGGCATCTATATCCAAGTCACACAAAGGTTTTTTTCCCGACCCCGCAACACAAATTGGCCCCCGAATCTTGTCATGTATGTGTACGTTCCATACGCTTGTGCGGGGGGGCGGGGAAAAAAAGAGAAAGGGGTTTATATGAAATAATTGTTTTTCTTTTACAAACAGCGAAAAGGTCACCCAGTTTGAGGAACAGAGGCGGGGGAACACAGCAGGCAGAGTAACTTCAGCTCTACAATAACTCTCAAGCGGTTCGGGGTCTCTTCCTGTACCGAATTCCCCTCAAACATGGTTCACCAGACACGGGGTTTCCCCCAAAACCAAAAGTGTTCAAATTTCTCAGTGGGGAAAAAGCGGGGGGCCAAAAACCCCGGTTTCCAGGAGTCAGGTCCGGGTCTGAGGCTTGATTCAGGGCACTGATTGTTCAGCTGAGGCTGCTTAAAAGCAAGGGGGAGGAACGGGGCGGGAACATGAAAATGGAAACTCCAAATAATGAGGGCAAGAGCTGCAGAAAGACAAAAGCAAAATGGCCGACGGAAAATGATTTTTCAAGGAACATTCAAAAGAGAAAAAGAACCTTCTGCTCTTTCCTTTGCCCAAGCGGGGAAGAGGTTTGCACGCTCATTGTTTTTGGGGTTTCAGACAAATTTTTGTTGATGTTCCCGATTTTCCCTGTCCCATTTTCTTCAGGCTTTTGTTGATTAGGAGCAGCTATTAACCTATGGGATTTTGACTTTCCCCCAAATTGGGGGTTTCCCATGATACCCTGCGGTGTCTGTTCCTAGGGGCAGATTTCTACCCCTTTGGCGGAGAATAAACCCCATTTTTTTCTACTCAGGTGATAATGGGGGTTTGAACCAGATCAAGGAGGAGTGCAAATTTCGGTGCTGCATAATCTGCATGACTTATTGTACTAGGTTTTCCCTTGGTTACACCCTCATAATCCTGTTTTGGATTTGGAAATCTGGTCTGTGCCAGTTGGGGCTCCCAATATGTTAATCTGACACTCCTGTTTTTTCTAAACTCTCCCAGTCTCTTGAAGTTCTTGCATTTTGACTGATTTTCATGTATTTAGTGAAAGAAATCGCATCCTTGCCCCCTCACAGGAGCATGATTGCGCTATTGAATTAGTGCCTGGGGTAAATTTCCTAAAGGCGCCTTTTTACTTGTCTGTACCTGAAAACGATGTATGCAATCTTAATAAGGAGTCATTGGAGAAGGGTCATTTCAACAATCCTCTTCCCCTTGGGCCTTTTTTTTTCTTTTAGGCCAAAAAGGATGGTTCATTGAACCGTGTATTGTTATCGTTCTTGAATAAGATCACGTGAAGTATCAAAAATCCGTTCCCCCTTGTTTTGACCTGTTTTCCAGAGTGAAAAGTGCTGTTGGTTTTGCCAAAGCTTGTCAGGGGGGGAAAACCTTATTCGCATTAAGCACGGGATAAGGAAGACGGGCTTTAAAAACCCGGCCCAAGGTTCAGGCCTCTGTGATTGGGTCCAACCTACTTCATTAAAGGCTCTTCAAGATTTTTGGGTTTTGCAATTTTTATCTAAATTTTTGGTAATTTCCGTATGTTAAACCATGACTGATTTGCCCAAAAAGGGGTCTGTGTGGTGAATTGGCCTCTGAAGGCCCCCTTCTGCGTTTCAGGAACTTAAAACAGAGTTCATTCTGCTCCTGTTCTTTTGGCGCAATGTATTTCTCTACGTTTCAGGTGGAGGTTGATGCTCGAAATTGGGGCAGGTGCCGTTTGTCCAAAGAGATCAAGAACCTGTAAGAAGTAACCCTTGTCCTTTTCTTCTAAAAATTTTTTCCAATGAACGTATTATGGCATGGGTAATCGGGATTATTTGGCCTGAAGTGGGCCCTTTTTAAGAGGGAGAAATGGCTGGAACGAGCAAAATCAGGTGGTGGTCCTACGACCATAAGAACCTGGTTTATCTGGAAAGCCAAGCATTAATCCTAACAGGCCCCCGGGGGGCTGTTTTTCACACGTTTTAATTTTTTGGTTTCTTTTCTTTTTCCTGGCACTAAAATGTTAAGGGGAGCCCTCCGAGGAGTTTCTTTGTGGCCTCCCGAGTTATCTGATCCGCGTTATTTTGAAAGAGGGTGTAGACTTTCCCCATTCGCCCAATTTGAGCGGCTCTGGAAGGGTGCAGGAGGATAAACCTGACGCTGCCCATTGGGAAATTGTTTGTCCCCGACTAGTGAAGAAGAGTGTGAGTCGAGATCATTGTTCCGGTTGGCTGGGCATCCCAGGATTTTTGGTACCAAGACTTGGTGGTTGGCCTTTTGGTGGCCCTTTGCCGTGACTTGGGGAATTTGTGCCGTCCTGTGGGATTGCTCTCGTTCCAAGCCTTGCTCCGCTCTAGTGGTTTGTTTAACCATTACCTGTGCCAAAGGGCCGGACCCAAAATTATGGTTTTTATTTCCGACCTCCCTGTTTCTCAAAAATGCCGTTATCTGGGAACTGTGATAGGTTTTCCAAGATTACATTTTTGCGCCATTACCTAAGACCTTCCTCCCCGAATTGGTGCCTTTGTTCCTTCGAGTTTCGGTTCATGGCATTCCGGAAAACATTTGTGTCTGAAGAGGGAAATCCAGTTTGTTTCCGATTTTGGAAGGAATTTTGTTTAAACTTGGTGTTCAATTATCTTTCTCTCTGATTTCCATCCTCAGCCAATGGACAAACCGAGAGAACAAACCAGTCCTTGGGACTTTTTTGAGATGTTTTTGTGCGCTGATCAAGATGACTGGGTCTCTTTTTTCCTTTGGCTGGTTTGCTCTTAATAAAGGGCTAGCTCTGCCACTTGAGTCTCCATTTTTTGCAATTCTGGGTTTCACCCTGATTTTCTTCGGGACAGGCAGAGGCTTCTGTCTGTCCGGGTTTTTTGACTCTGTTGTGGACGAATGCAGCGATTTAGGACCAGGTAAGGGTTGTCTCTCTCTCAGGGAAGGCCCAACGGTTTGCCAACCGGTTTAAAGTGGGGAATTGGGTTTTGGGTTTTCCCAAGAAATATCCCTATGAGGGTTTGCATCCCAAAGTTTAAGCTAGGTTCATTGGACCTATTAAGTCAGGAGTTCTTAAAACCTTTTCCTTCCGTTTGCTTCTTCCAGGGACATTTAAGATCCATAACGTGTTCCACAAGTCCTTATTGAAGAGGTTTGTCGAGCCAGTGGTTCCTATGGCTGCGCCTCCTGACCCTGTTTTGGTTTGAGGGCAATCTGGAGTATGTGGATGAGAAAATATTGGATTCTCGTTTTTCTAGACAGAAACTCCAGTATTTGGTTAAGTGGAGAGGTTATGGTCAGGAGGACAATTCTTGGGTGTTTGCTTCGGACATCCATGCTGGGAGACTTGTCCGTGCCTATCAACCGGGCTCATCCTGGTCGGCCTGGTTGCACAGGTGAGGGTTCGGTGACCCCTCCTCAGGGGGGGGTACTGTTGTGAATGTGCTAGAGATGGTTTCTGAGCAGAGGCTCCCTCTGGTGATTACAGACAGTACTGAACCTTCCAACGAGGAATGGCAATCTGGGATCACTGACTGGACTGATATAAGGGAGGTTCCCTCCCATGATGGTCGCCGGTGATCAATTGTTCTTGTCTCAATTGTGGTTCCTGGTTCATTTGGAAGTTTGCTGGAGTCTTGCATGCATCTGCTGCTTTCAGATAAGATATTTTCTGCTTTTCTTTTTGTGCTTGCTTTTTGCTTAGTTTTCTGCACTTTTGTGGAGGTCAGCTGGGTCCCCTCCTGGGGCCTGTGCTCCTCTCAGTTTTTTTGTAGCCACTGTTATTTGTTCTTTGCTTTTTTCCTGTTTTTTCAGTGGCTGCGGCTTAGTTTTGTTACACCAGAGAACTGATTTAGGTGGTGGAGATCGTGTGATCTCAGGTGTTTTTGCAATCAGAAGAGTTGGTATTTTTAGGGTTTTTTTGGATTGCAGTCAGAATTCTTTCCTGTACTTTTCTGTCTAGACAGATTGGGCCCCAGCGTTTGCTCACTTATTTTTCTGTCTGTGTCCATGCATTCTTCTTCTCTAACCGCCATTACATGTTTGGGGGGCTCCCTATTTTCTTTGGGGGATCTGCTCCGGGGCAGATAGCTTTCATCTTCTGCCTTTAGTGTAGTTATCTTCAGACTGTGACGAGGCGTCTAGGATCAACGTAGGAATGCTCCACGGCTACCTTGGTTAGTTCAGGTTACTGCAATCCAATAGGTTCCAGCCTCTCTGGTGTATTGCCGTTTTTGCTTTTTCTCCTCAGCTACCTAAACATAACAGCGTCCAGTCTAGGAAGACTTCTGGTGGTCCCAAACTTCTTCCATCCAAGGATTATGGAGGCCACTGTGCTCTTAGGAACATTGAGTACTGCAGAAATCTTTTGTATCCTTGGCCAGATGTGTGCCTTGCCCAATTCTGTCTCTGAGCTCCTTGGCCACTACTTTGACTTCATGATTCTAAAGCCCCGTCACACTAAGCGAGATCGCTAGTGAGATCGCTGAAGCATCACCGATTTTGTGACCCAACAGCGACCTGCAGCGATCTAGCTTAGTGTGACACGCAGCGACGACCAGCCCCCCTACTGGGTATTGCTGATCATCGTCGAATGGCCTGGACCATTTTTTCATCGTTGGTGTCCCGCAGGCCACTGCACATCGCTGCGTGTGACAGCGGGGAACCAACGATCAGCGAGCTCCACGCGTACAGCAGAAGCTGGGAGCTGGTATCTAGGGTACACATCGGTAACTAAGCGCCGCGCAGCGCTTAGTACCCGATGAATATTCTGGATACCAGCTCCCAGCGCATACAGCAGAAGCTGGGAGTGGTATCTAGGGTACACATCGGGTAACTAAGCGCGGCGCAGCGCTTAGTTACCCAATGTGTACACTGGTACTAGCGTGCTCGCTGGACCTGATCGCTGGTGAGTCTGCCCAGTGACAGCTCACCAGCGATCAGCTAACGATGTCCCAGCGATCCCATTCACGTCGGATCGTTGGTGGGATCGCGGGACATTGAAGAGTGTGACGGGACCTTAATATTGGTCTGACATGCACTGTGAGCTGTGAGGTCTTATATAGACAGGTGTGTGCCTTTACAAATCAAGTACTATCAGTTTAATTAAACACAGCTGAACTCCAATGAAGGAGTAGAACCATCTCAAGGGATCACAAGGAAATGGACAGCCTTGTGGCTTAAATATGAGTGTCTGAGCAAAGGGTCTGATTACTTTTGACTAGAGTGAGCGACTTTGGTTGGATCGGGTTCGGACCACCCGACTGAAGCAAAAAAAGTCGGATTTTCGTCCGAAACCCGACCCCAATGCAAGTCAATGGGGATTAAACCCAATCCGACCAAAGTCGCTCAACTCAACTTTTGACCATGTAATTTTGTTTTTCTTTTTTAATAATTTTGCAAAAATTCTACATTTCTGTTTTTTTCAGTCAATATGGGTGCAGAGTGTACATTAATGAGAAAAAAAAAAACTTTTTTTGATTTACCAAATGGCTGCAATGCAACAAAGAGTGAAAAATTTAAAGGGTCTGAATATTTCCGTACCCACTGTATACATATGGAATTTTAGAAAATTGGAATAAGCCAATGTATATGAGCTCAACTGCCTCCATCCAGGCGTACATTATAGTTTAGTCCCTGTCCTGACAAGGCACCTCTCTCGGACTAAATAGTCTACAATTTAGGGGCAGGAACGAACCAGCTAGTTAAAACCATTAGGCCAGTCTCACACGTCCAGATAATTCCGGTATGGGAGAAACGGTACCGGTGATAACGTGTCCGTGTGTGCACGTGGCACATCCGTGGTGTCATCCGTGCGCTGTCCTGTGTACCATCCGTGTTTGATCCATGTGCTGTCCGTGTGTCCTTGTCCATGTTATTGAAACAATTTGATTCAATTTTAACCCTATGACTTTTAAAAATGCACACGAATGGCACACGGACGGCACAAGAAGCCATCCATGTGCAATACGTGTTTAACGCAACCATTGACTTGTATGGATCCATGTGCTCCATGTGCTCCCACAAACACTGACATGTCTCTGTGTTTTGCACACAGACACATGGTCCGTGAAAACACGCTGTATGTTGACATGTGCACAGACCCATTCGTTTTTAATGGGTCTACGTGTGTCAGTGTCTCCGGTACTTGAGAAAACTATCACTACACGTATCGGAGCCACTGATGGTTGAAACCGGCCTTAAGCTGATGGAAATGGGAGTAGGAGTGCACATGTCACAGGAGTTTGCTACAAACAGAAAAACTGACCAGCACATACCAACTAGTGTGAACAGGTAACACAATGATTCTAAGAAAAAACAAAGCCGCACTCTGGATTGTTTAGGATGGTTAATTTAGAAAATTGGAACTGCATTACTGCCATAGAAAATAAGAGCTTCATTATGTACATATGGAATTTTGGAAAATTGGAACTGCAATATTGCTATAGGAAAATTTACAGTAAGGGCTCATACCCACTAGTGGGAAAAAAATCGGTCCGTTTTCTGGACGGAAAAAACGGTACGATTCTAGTAAAATGTCATGCAATTTGCATGCGTTTTTAAAATCGCACCATGCGTTTTCCATGTATTTTCCATCAGTTTTCCATCTGTATGCAATGGCGATTTTAACATGAAGTTTTACATAGAGCAGTTATCTCTATGTAAAAAGTCATGTAAAAATCACATTGTAAAAAAAAAAAAGGACACAAAAAGCAAATAATTATATATATATATATATTATATATATATATATTTTATATATATATGTCAAACACTTCTACATAGTATAATAGTCACTAATTCATCCCGGCTATACTGTAAAATCACACTGACAGCTTTAATAAAGAATAGAAACAATACATATCACACATAGAATACATATATATATATATATATATATATATATGTAATTGTGACATATAATATATACATATATTTATAGTTCATACACTTCTACATACTGTAATAGCTGCTAATTCAATTGCCGGCTTTTGTGAAATCACAGAAGCCGACATGAAATGATACATTGTTTACACACAGTTAAACCATGTAATTTCATATATTTTGATATATGGTTTTAACTTACAATTACATAAGTGTATGTGTGCAAAATTTCAGACATGTAGGGGTTAATTAAAGGTGTAAATTCGTTGAAAAAAAATGTGTGGGCTCCCGCTGTTATTTTCTCCACCAGACAGACAAAGCAAGCGAGTGGGGCAGATAATAATAGCCTAGGGAGGGTACATTTTTTTTGTGCCCCCCCTGGCTACTAACATCTGCCCCCAGACACCCAGAAAGGGAAAATCTCTAATTAGATTCGCCCTTTCTGGCACTTTGCCCATCTATTCCCCTTGCCCTGTAGCGGTGGCGAATGGGTTAATAAGGGGTTAAAGCCACCTTGCAATTGAAAGGTGACTTTAAGCCAGGTTAATAATTGAGAGCTGTCAATTAGACAACTATCAATCATTAATCCTATTGAAGTAAATAAAAAAAACACACACTTTAAGAATAAATAATTTTAATGAAATAAAAACACATTTTTTGACCATCTTTCATTTAACTCTTAATCCCTGCGAAGCCCTTGATCTCCTATAATAAAGAAAAAATAATAAAACAACATTATTCTTACCTATCTGGCGATCTGTCACGTCCCCCGCTGTAATCCTTCACAAAGGGTTAACTAGCTTTCAGCCAAGCAGCGCAAGTAAAATTTTGCCTGCTCAGCTGAAAGCTCCTGAATGAATGAGCTTATCTCCTGCCAACAGGAGAGGATATGATTAATGAATGAAGCTTAATGATTGCGTCCCACTTTCACTTTAGGTCAGGTCAGGGTGACCTGACCTGAAGTGAAAGTGGGAATAAATCAATTAAGCTTCATTCATTAATCACTTCCTCTCCTTTTGCCGGGAGAGGAACTTATTCATTCGGGGGGTAACAGCTCAGCAGGCAGCATTAGCTCCCTGCTAGCTGTAACCTGTTAACCCTTTCTGATGGATTACAGCGTGGGACCTGACTGTGCATCGGATAGGTAAGAACAATTTTGCTTTTTTATTTTATTTTTATTACAGGAAATGGTTTTAGCAGGAAAATAAAAGATGGTCAAAAACTGTTTGATTTTTTCATTAAACTTCTTTGTTATTAAAGTGTGTGTGTTTGATTTTTCTTTCATACAATTGGATTAATAATCGATAGTTGTCTAATTGACAGCTCTCAATTATTAACCTGGCTTAAAGTCACCTTTCAATTGCAAGGTGGCTTTAACCCCTTATTAACCCATTCGCCACCGCTACAGGGCAATGGGAATAGACGGGCAAAGTGCCAGAAAGGGCTAATCTAATTAGAGATTTGCCTTTTCTGGGGTGTCTGGGGGCAGATGTTAGTAGCCAGGGGGGGACACAAAAAAAATGTACCCTCCCTAGGTATTATTATCTGCCCCACTCGCTTGCTTTGTCTGTCTGGTGGAGAAAATACAGCGGGAGCCCACGCATTTTTTTTCAACGAATTTACACCTTTAATTAACCCTAATGTCTGAAATTTTGCACACATACACTTATTAATTGTAAGTTAAAACCATATATCAAAATTACATGAAATGACATGATTAACTGTGTGTAAACAATGTATCATTTCATGTCGGCTTCTGTGATTTCACAAAAGCCGGTAATTGAATTAGCGGCTATTACAGTATGTAGAAGTGTATGAACTATAAATATATATATATATATGTATGTGTCACAATGACATGTATATATATATATATATATATATAAATATGTATTTTAGTGTATGTATCTAGTGTTTTGTGAGCTGTCAGTGTGATTTTACAGTAGCTGGGGATGAATTGCCGGCTTTTCAAAGGAGGCTGGTGCGTATAAATCGGACAGCACTTGCATGGTGCGAGTGCTGTGAGATGATTTCTCGCACACCATTGACTTGCATTGGCGATTATCATGCCAAAATCACATCAAATCGCAGCATGCTGCAATTTTTTTCTCACACCAATTTCGGCTGAGAAAAAATCGCAAGTGAGATGTCACCTATTGAATAACATTGGTCAGATTTGAAATCGATTTTTTTTCGGTGAATATCATCCATTTTCGGCGCAAGTGAGTATGAGCCCTAAAAAGAAGGTACTTAACACATAAATTGGCCAATCCTAAATAATCCAGAGTGCAGCTTTGCTTGTCTTAGACCGGGATCACACATGCGAGGAAATCGTCCGATGCTCGCATGTGAAATCCCAGCTCTGGCACCGGTACTCGGGAGTGGAGCGAGCGGCTGCATATAAACACATGCAGCCGCGCACTCCACTCCCGAGTGCTGGCGCCAGAGCTGGGATTTCACATGCGAGCATCGACGATTTCCTCGCATTTGTGTGATCCCGGCCTTAGAATCATTGTGTTAACTGGCACATATTCAAACTAGTTGGGATGTGCTGGTCAGTTTTCTTTTCTTCTCACAATGCTGTCAGCTCTGCTCCACCATTCCCTCCGTCCACATTTATACTGCAGTGAGATGATAGCTGCAGCTGCCAAATGTGTTTGTAATGACACACATCTCAGCTTTAGCCCCCCCTTCCAGTTTAATCAAAGTAGGTGTTCTGTTATGCCATTATATGTCTCCTCACAAACAAAAAGCTGGTTCTGACCATTTTCTGGAGACATGTTTTTTTTCTCTTCATGATGGCTACTGCTTATGAATGGTCAGCATCATGCAGGGGGAAAAGTCAACACCCCAGAGAAGAATTACTGATATGCCCTTGTGGCTGAAGGGGAAGTTAACATATAAACTTTAATAGATATATGTTTGCAACAGGGATGAAAAAATAACAAAAAAACATAAAACTGTTTTATTCAGATCTTCATAGCTGTTTAAGAAGTGGCCATTTTAACATGCTAAAACTGGAGAAGGGTCCTTTTTATTGACGGGTACGCTGGGGTAAGATGCACCTCTAAGGCTACGTGCCCACGTAGCCGAAATGCTCCGTAATTGTACGGATCATTTGCGCAACTCCTTGCCGCTGGAATAATGCATACGTAATTGGCATGCATTATCCCGCAAAACACAAGCGTTTTGCAAGCGTTTTTAGCTTGCAGAATGCTCGCGCTTTTCCAAGCGATTTGAAGCATCGCTTGGAAAAGTGATTGACAGATTGGTCACACTTGTCAAGCATAGTGCTTCACAAGTGGACCAATTTTGTACAACTGATGAATGTTAAAAATAATAAAACAAATAAAAAATTATGCATATACTACCCTCTGTGGGCCGCCGAAGTCCTCCCACTCCTCAGCGGCACTGCCGGCATGTCCGTTCCCAAGGATGCATTGCGCGAATGACCTCTGATGACATAGCGGTCACGCGACCGCTATGTCATCTGGGGTAATTCTCGCAAAGCATCCCTGGGAATGGAAGTTGCTTGCAGCGCCGTGTGCACCGCTGAGGACTCCGGGGGCCGACAGAGGGTAAGTATATCCATTTTTTTTATTTTCATTCTAATTTTTACAGGATATGGTACCCAGGGCCTGGAGGACAGTTTCCTCTCCTCCAGACCCGGGTACCAACCACACATGAAGCGCTCACTTGACGCATGGTGGGCATAGCTACATGCGTAAAGTGAGTGTTTCAATGAAATCCTATGGTGGCGTAATCGCCGCGATTCCGCTAAAATAATGAACATGCTGCGTTTTTTACCGTGATGTGATTACGCTGCAGAAAAATACGCAGCATGTGCACAGCAATTGCGTAATCCCATAGGAATTGCATGGGATGTGTTTTGTTAGCATTTTTTAAAGCGTTTACGCCGCATAAAAACGCAGCAAAAACGCTTAAAAAACGCAACGTGGGCACATAACCTAAAAGAATTATTCTTAAGTTGCATCATGAGCAGCACACAGATCTACAATCTCCTTACTTTCTTGTTGCTGGTAAGTAGGGGGTGGTGCTCCTCTTTGAGTGACAGTTCCGGTCAGTAACAGAATAAAATTTAGTATATTAGCAGCACTTATGCTGAGCTTTCTACTGTAACAATTTCAGCTATCAGTGGCTTGTCTTGAACTTTAGCGTGAAGTCGGCCATGCGGTCGGCAAAACGAGCGCCAAAGTCGGATTTCCCAGAATGCTTGCAGGTGCCTTTTTTTCAGCCAATGAGCAAGGATGTACACTGGGGCAATGAAATGACATGTGCAGCGTCCACCCCCATCGTAGAGAAGGGCATTGCAGTGATTGGCTTGCTTTGGGGGCGTCATTTGGTCTATAAAAGCCCTGAGCGCCGACCCCCATTTTACTTCTGCTGATCATAACAGTAGTGAGAGGTTGCTGTTTATCAGTAGGGAGAGAGTTAGGGCCCCTCACACATAGCGACTCACCAGCGATCCGACAACGATATGAACTTGTCAGGATCGCTGGTGTGTAGCTACATGACGTGGTGAGCTGCCAAACAGGCAGATCTCAGCAGCGTCGGACAGCGACTATGCGGGTAACAAGGATGCACGTGCTTAGTTACCCGCAGTGTACGTTAGATACCAGCGCGCTGGTGCAGGGGTGGAAAACCAAAGTAAGCACCTGGATTTAAGCACCGCCCGCGCGCTTAGAAACCCGCTGTTTACCTTGGTTACCAGCTCCCCTGCACCAGCGAGCTGGTATCTAACTTACACATCGGGTTTCTAGGCGCCGCGCGGCACCTAAAAACCCAATGTTACCTTGGTTACCAGCTCCAGCTCGCTGATCGCTGTTCTCCCCCCCCTGTCACACGCAGCGATGTGTGCTGGCCAGGGGAGACCAACGCTCAAAAAATGTCCAGAACATTCGGGCACAATCAGCGATCCCCGGGCGGGGGGGCCAGTCGCTGATAAGTGTCACACACAGAGATATCGCTGGGAATCGCAGTTGGTCACAAAACTTGTGACTCAGCAGCAATCTAGCTAGCGATCTCACTATGTGAAAAGGGGGCTTTAGGGCTGTAAAAGATATAAGAATTCTTATGGCTTGTGCTGATAGCAATTGTGTGTACAGTTAGTGTGCAGTGACGGGGGAGGATTTTCTTGTGTGCAGCAGCGCTGGTTATTAGGCTGCCTGCTAGCTGTATTGCTGTGTATACACTGCTGTGCAGACTGCCTTTTACACAGCACTAATACTTTTTTTTCTTTTTTTCTGCACAGTTACCGACCGTTCATTTTTTCCCACACGTATAGAGCTTTTACGCTCCTACACACAACCGTGTACCGGCTGGTATCACGGACAAATACATGCTGACTATCTGTGTGTGACTCCGGAAATAAATATGGAGATTTAAATCTTCCCCTACACCGTATACAGCTGTACGCTCCTCATATAGTACCGCATATCTGCTGGCATTATGGTCAAATACATACTGAGTGAGCGTCTGTGTGTGACTGCGGAAATATATTACTGAGATTTAAATTTTCCCTTACACTGTAACAGCTGTACGCTCCGTAAGGAAAAGGTTGTCGCTATTTCATGACCATACTACAACCCGGTAATATTGAACTATAGCTAATAACCTTTAAGCCTTTACATTATTGTTGTATTCTTACTTCTGACTGCAAATCCATTGTAATTACGTTGTATAGCTTTACTGTATATTTTCTGTAATTATCTAGTGTGCCCTTAAGGCAAATTAAACCATAAAATTAATTTTGGGGCTGATGCTTTTACTCTGATCACGAATCTTAGAATACCCAGTGGGTAACAGGACACCTTCCCCGGCGGCCTTTTTGCTCTAAGTGCAGTTCTCTTACTGACCTGAGAGACAAAGGGGGGCGCCGGAGAGCTGTACCTGTGGAGTTACGTCCATTGGTGATGTGGGAGGAAAGGGGTCGTCCGTCACATTTGTAGCGGAGGTGGGATCAGAAGCTGTGATACCCGGGCTACCGTGTGGCGGCCGGCTGAGTTCCTCACAAATTGGTGGCAGCGGTGGGATCAGAGTAATAGTGTGCGTGGGACCCCATACTCCCAGACACAGAGACTACCAGCAATACTTTCACTGCTGGGTCTTAAGGGTCAGCCCAGCACAGACGGTCAGAGTGTAAATATAACAAGTTGTGTGCAAGGTCAGGGTTTGCAGCTGTGTTTCAGTAACCAAAGGTTCCCAAGATGGCGGAAGGCACCAGGGTAGGGCAAAGGGGGAGGCCAATGCTGTGGCCTATGAGGGGTTCGTTACCGATGAGGGGGAGCTCAGCAGGGCTCCCCAAGGAGCCCGACCCCCGTGCTCAGTCTCACAGTGGACTGTCCACCCCTGCCCTTCCCAGCCTGTCCAGATCGAGGCCCTTTTCCAAGCGGTATGGCACAGCTCGAGGGCTGGTAATGACGCCGCCTATGAAAGACTCCTGTGGCGGCAGAGACAGCAGCAGAGGCGTGAGCAACAGCGGCAGAGAAAGCAGCAGAGCGTGAGCAAGCAGCGGCAGAGAGAGCAGCAGAGCGTGAGCATGCAGAACGTGTGTTGCAGGCTACAGAACGCCGTGAAGCTGCGGAGCGCCAGCACCGACTGGAGATGGCTCAGCACGGGCCCCCGCTGGACGCACCAGGCCCACTGGAGACAAGGGCCCCAAGGTCCGGGCGGAGGACTTTTCCCTTACTTGAAAAGGATGGGACCTGGATTCCTTTCTGCTGGCTTTTGTGAGAGGACATGCCTCCAACATCAGCTGGCCCCGGATCAGTGGGAAGGTACCTGACCCCCCGTTTTGAGGGGTAGTCCCTGGAAGTTTTTTAGGGACTTACCTGCCGGGGAGGAGCAGGACTACAACAGCATCAAGCGGGCCCTGATCCAGCACTACAACCTCACCCCGAGTCTACCGAGGAAGTTCGGAGGCTGCGGTCCAAAGGACCCGGACCGACCACATGGGGCCCCCTTTAGAGCTGCGGGCACTGGACTCGGGTTAACTCACTCCCTCAGGGGGTCCAGGAACTGTTTGTCGGGAGCAATTTTTTGGGGAAACCCCCCCAAAGGGCCTCCAGCTTCCTCCTGACCGGGGAAACCAAAGGGGGGGTTCTGCTACACCCCCAAAAGTATCCCCCAAAAACAGGGGCCCCGGGGCCAAAGAAGCCTGCCCCCAACCGGAGGGGGGTAAGCCCAATTTTCCGCCCCACCCCATATCCCCCCCCCCAATGCAAGGGGGTACCCCCCCCCCGCCCCCCGGCCAGGGGAAAAAACCCCGACGTTGCCTAATTGCAACAGCCGTACACTTTAAAGGGGCATGTCCCCACGCCGAAGGCCCCCCCCTTCCCCAAAACCCCCCACGTTTGTTTTTTTGGGGGGGGGGGGGGTGGAGGTCCCTAGACAATTCCAACCCTCACCACGGCCCCCCAGGGTCATGGGGGTGCGGGCACAGGCGAACGAACCCTGGTACCCCTGAGGGGGTGTCCCCCAAGACTTGGTACCGGGAAAACCCTTTTTCCTTTTCCCGGGTTTTTTGGGGGGTTGAAGGCGCGCCGTTCCAAGGTGTTTTTGGATTGGGGTGCCGGGGGGGGAAGCGGGAGGGGGGAGTAACGCCGAATATTCCTGAAAAAGTGTTGCTTGGGACCGTTTGGGGCGGCTGGCCCAGTAAATTTGGGCCCCTGAACCCCCCCAAACCGGCCCCCCAAGAATTTCAGACTCTACTGTAAAAAGCAATTTTAAGATTGAATGTAACTCCCCAAAAGTGGGGGAGGGGGTGAAACCCCAGGTAACCCCTTCACTGAACTACACAACGGGCCCCAGGAGGAAAAGGGGAGGAGGCTGAGGAGAGCCAAGTGGAGGGGGGGGGCAAGGGCAGTGTAGGGCCCCTAAGTGAATCCACCTGTGACTGGGCCCCCCGGAAGAGAAAGGCCGGGGGGGGGGGGGGCCCCGGGAGAGGACCCCCCAGGGAGGACCCAGGTCAAGAGTTCCCCCACATGGGGTGTCGGAAGTCGGGAAGTCTCCCCCCGGCGACTTGGCGAGGAGGAGGGAAAGCAGGCCACCCGTGGTCCAGGTCGTGGCCGCTGTTACCAGGAGTGGAGCGCTGAAGCCCAAGGGCCTCCGGGGCCACGGTTTTCCCCCCCTCTACCAAGGGCGCGGGGGAGACAGAGCCAGGAGACAGATCCCGGGGGAATGACAGAGGACAGGCAGTTTCACAATTCTTGCCATATCTAGGGGGTTTTGGGCAGGTTGGAACCTGCCCCTAGCCTGAAGACTCCAAGGAACAGGGGCAAGCCTCCCTGGACCCGACCGCGAGCAGTGGTCGGGACCGGGACGGCTGTACCGGTAACGGTCCAAGGGTTCCCGGGGAGGGGGGCCCAGGGCCGACATTTATGCCCCCCCATCCGTTCAGGGGAAATTTTGTTGCACGCACACGAGATTCCAATGCCGACACTTGGGGACACAAAAAACCAGGGCCAGGCACCCATATTTTTACGGGGGGGGAATAGGACCGAGGTGATAGCCTATGCCGTTCGTGTGACACCTGTAGGGGGTGGGGAAGGCGGGCCCCCCAAACCCACTGGAAATTTTCCCCATCATCAAAGCCTTTTGGGGGGTGGCTGTGGATCCATTGGACCTCTGTCCCCCCCCAGCCGCCGGGAAATGCTTCTACTAACGGGGGGACATCCACCCACCCGAGCGGTAGCTTTGTGTCCATTCGGGCCGACAAAGTGGCCTCCCTTACGAGTTTTCTCCAGGGGGGGTTTTTCCCAAAAGGAAATCTCCCCCCCCGAACCTTTTCATGTCGCAGCTGATGGGTCCCCCCGTAAGCATACACAGGTCAATCTGGGGCCACCCATCACCCCGACCATGGCTTGTGTGAGCTTTTCAATGCACCTTAAAGCAGATGCGAAGATGTGGTCGACTCCCACGGGAGAGACGGAGCGGTACCCCCCCCCCTCTGTTTCCTAGGGGAGGCCCCACCTCAACGGGGTTTCCCCCCCTTTTAGCTCCTTACGGCCGGGGTAGGGGGGGCCCCTTCCCTTTGGGGAAAAAAAGCATGGGAAGGGGTTTTTGCCCCCCCGGAGTGTCGGCATTTAATTGGCGTTTCCGGGACCAAAAGAGGCCTTGACACGGCGGTCAGACAATATGCCCCCCCGCTCAGGTGACCAGAAGCATGGACACAAAATGCTTGTGAGCGACCTACCGGGGGGGCAAAGGTGGGGGGTACTGGTCCCGAAACCCCAAAACAAACTTCAGGCGGCCCCGGGGGTTCCTCCTCGTGCACAGCAGTCAACCCCGTACCACCGGTCACCCGGACCCCCCGGGAAGGAGGAAGGTTTTCCCTGTGAACATGATGAGGCCCCCCATAGGGGGGCTTTTTCCCCCGTGTGAACCTTCCAGGGAAGGGAGGACGAGAGCAAAACCTCGTGGATCTCCACCCTGCCAAAGAGGGGGTGGGTAGGGCGAAAAGGGGGGAAAACGGGAAAGGATACCCCCTAGCGCCCCAAAACAGGGGGGTTAAGGGGGAAAAAGGGTTTTCCCATTTGTATGGGCCTGTCCCCCCCTCCTTTTGTCAGTTCACACACCCCCAGACTTTTTGCTAAACGGGCCTTTAGCTTTCAGTAGGCCCCGCTTTGAGTCCAATAAAAAATACCTTTACATGCTATTGGTTTGGGGGAGGGCTGAAAAGAGGGCCCTCGTATGGTAAATAGCTCAAAATCACCCCTTTTTTTTTTCTCCATATCAAAATTCGGCCGTTAAAAACGGCTTCAAAAAAAATGGGGAAGGGCCCAGCAGGTTTAAAAGCTGTAGCCGGGGAAAAGGGGGGGCTCTTTTCCATTTTCACACACAAACACCGGGCAGACTTGCCAAATGGAGCTGCGCACATGCATTGGGGGCTGTCCCGCAAAAGAAGACTTTTTCCGAGGAACGCAGAGCCCATCCTCCTAAGCCAATACAACCCTAATATTGTCTAAGCTAATCCCAAAACCCTTTACATATTGTTGTATCTTACTCGACGCAAATCCATTAAAAATTTTTTGTATAGCTTTCTGTATATTTCTGTAATTTTTAGTGTGCCCTTAAGGAAAAATTAACCAAAAAATTTAAAACTTGGCTATCTTTTACTCATCACAATCTTTGAATCCCCCGGGGAACAGGCACCCCCCCCCGGGGGCCCCTTTTCTTGGGGGCAGTTCTTTACGCCCTGAGAGCAAAGGGGGGGGGCCGGAAGCGTATGTGGAGTTACGTCCATTGGGAGGGGGGGGAAAAAGGGGGGCGTCCTCAATTTTTAGCGGAGGGGGGATAAAAAAACTGTAAACCCCGGGGACCGTGGGGGGGCCCGGGAGTTACTCAAGCTCCTCTCTAACTAATCTATGGGATGGAGGATGTGGAGGGGTATATACACGGACTATGGATGGAGGAATGTATGATGGGTAGGTGTGAATGGGTGTGGGATGGAGATGTGCATGGGGAAATGGGTATATGGGCACTGGACTAGGGGTGGAGGATAATCATTATAATTTGTTATAACTAACCACAGTTAGTTACTATGCCTGGGCAACGCGGGCACTTCAATAGTAAATAAATAAATGTAACAAGGTTTTTGGGTGATCCATAATTGTAATTACTAGATTGGAAAATTTTTTCCTAATTTTTATATAATTTTTAACCCTTTTCCCCCAACATTGGAAACATTGGATGTATAGTTTGTTATTTAGTATTTTTCCCTCTTACAATTTGACCTACCTTTAGATGGAGATTTTGTCAAACACTTAGTGCTTAGCTTAATAATAGCCGTACAGCAACACAACAGCTTCAGCCGGTTCAATACCAGCACGAAATTTAACCCTCTAATGCAGTGGTCAATGGAACTTCACTCTCTGTGATTGTGAGAGGTAGGGGACCTCCGTATTGTAAATTGCGATGTCTCGATGGGGTCTTGCCAATCAAGGTCAAAAAATGACCTTGGTTTGTTTTCCAGTACAGTTCCTTTTTGGCCCATCAAAACAGAAAAACTAAAATTTGGGAAATTTTCTCAATACATGCAGCAAAATTAGACCAATGTCAGAAAATTCAGTTTTCAAGTCCAATAAAGGACTCTTAAAAACCAAAAAAGTAATAATGGTAAAAATGTAAAAAGGGCACAAAAATAAAGAATAATCAATAAATGTTTTACCATTAAAAAGCATTTGGTTAAGTAAAAAAAAAAAAAATATATATACACTACAGACCAAAATTTGGCACACCTCTTTCAAGTTTTTTTTGTATTTTCATGACCTAAAAATTGTAGAATCACACTAAAGGGCATCAAACTATGAAGTAACACATGGGAATTATACAACACTTTACAAAAAAGTGTGAAACAACTGAAAATTGTCTTATATTCTGGGTTCTTCAAAGTAGCCACCTTTGTTTTGTTATGCTTTGCACGCAGAAAAGGTGAACGGATGGCTCTACATGCCTGGTTCCCACTGGAAGCATGGAGGAGGGGTGTGATGGTTGGGGAGGCTTTGCTGGTGACACTGTTGGGGATTTATTAAAAATTGAAGGCATCTGAACCAGCATGGCTACCACAGATCTTGCAACGGCATGCTATTTCATCCGGTTTGGTTTAGTTGGACCACATTTATTTTTCAACAGGGGAATGACCCCAAACACACCTCCAGGCTGGTAAGGGCTATTTGCCAAAAGGAGAGTGTTGGGTTGCACACCCGATGACCTGGCCCCACAGTCACCAGACCTAACCCAATCGGATGGTTTGAGTTGCTGGACTGCTCACCGCTTCAATTTTAAATAATCCCCAACATGTCACCAGCAAAGCCCCCCCCACCATCACCCACCCCCCTTGCTTCACGGTGGGAACCAGGCATGTAGAGTCCTCCATTCCTTTTCTGCGTGCAAAGCAGTAATCAAAGCAAAAGGTGGCATTTGAAGAAAAGAATATAAGACATATTTTCAGTTGTTTACATTTTTGTAAAGTGTAATGTATAATTCCACATGTGTTAATTCATATTTTGATGCCTTCAGTGTGATTCTCAATTTTTTTATCATGAAAAAAACAGAAGAACTTTTAATGAGAAGGTGTGCCAAAATTTTGATCGACTGTATTTAAAAATTTTATATATATATATAATATATTTAAAATACACACACTTGACTCGGAAGACCCAAACAAAGGAAATGACATTTTTAACTTGTACACTAACTTTGTAAAACAATAAATATAAAACACACCAAAAAGCGTTCTTCAGCATACTGCCACAACAAAAAAATTAATAAAAAGTTATCAAAATTTCTGTATGGGGGTCCTTTTAAGGTCTAAATACTCTGAAAAGATGGAAAACTGGGCATGTCCCTTGTAAAATTACCAACCCAGTGGCCATGTGGTGTGTGAACTAAGCAGACACATCTTGTTTCATTTATGAAGGAGGGACTCTTAAAGTCACAGAGCCTAATTTTTTCAGGGGCATCAGGCAGTTTTAACTGCTTAAAGGGCCTTATTAAACAGTGGGTCCCAAAACTTTTATTTGCCCCATGCTGTGAGTGGATGGGCTGCCAAGAATACGACGCACCCCAATCCCCTTTCACGAATGCCAGGAGGGCTTCCATAAAAAATGTTGCTTGAATGCAAAGCCTGCCCCCCGCTACCAAGTCTTTTGCACCCCAATAAGCCTTTGAACCCGTACGGATTGACCCAGGAAAATCCACTTCAATTTTCATTTTGTACTCCTATTCCCTTTCTTTTCATTGACTGCAAGCCTGCCCGTACCAAGTATATGCATCCCAATAAGCCTTTGAAACCCTATAGGATGGGACAGGAAAAAAACCCTTAAAATTATTCATTTTGTACTCCCATTCTGTGTTCTTTTGCATTGACTGCAAGGCCTGCCCTGCTACCAATCATATGCACCCCAATAAGCCTTTTTAACCCAGGTACTGGATGGGACAGGAAAATCCATTCACATTATTCATTTTGTACGCCCCCTTCTGTTTTCTTAGCATTGACGCAAGGGCCTCCTTGCTACCAAGTAAATTTCACCCCAATAACCCAATCCCCCCCCAAAAAAAAAATGGAGGAGGGCCTCTTAACAAAAAAGTCCCCTTAAAAAAAACAGATTGCCTAGACAGAAAGGCCATACACTAACGTATGGGGGGCAAAAATTTTTTTCCCCGTGGGGAACCTCAACCCTTTTCCCTAAAAAATTAACATCCGCAAAAAAAACCCACCCTTTTTAAATTTTTACACTGGCTGTAGCAGCATGGAATAGATAAACCCGGGGATCTAGTGGGGGTGGTGATGAGCAGGGGGAAGGCTATTAAAAACTAGGCCATTTTTAAAAGGGGGGTCTCCTAGACTTGGGAAGCCCATCAATTAGTGAGGGGGGCAAACATTTCCCCTGGGGTTAACTACTTTTTAAAAAAATTTAAGGGCACAAACACCCTTGAAAAATGAAGGGGGGGCAGACGAAACCCTTACCCTGGTGTTTTAGTGGTGGTGGGGTAGGAAAAGGGGAAAAAGGAGGAAAAAACTAGCCAAAAAGGGGGCGTAAATATCCATTTGTTTTAAGAGGTGCCCGGGGGAATAACCTCCCAAAAAAAACACCACATTGGAGTTTTAGGCTTCGCCAAACCTTTGGTGGTGCGATAAGCAGGAATCCATCCCCGCATTTTTTTTTGT
>JARQOD010011356.1:0-23735 GCA_033576555.1 Oophaga sylvatica
CCAGGTCCAATATGCCCGGGGTTAAAGCGACCAAGGCTTGATTATACCACTAGGCCATTCCATACCCCCTCATGACAGGGACAAAGCATTCCCTTCGAAATGTGCGGTGGGACGCTACCAACTTGCAGTGTCCATTGGACTATATTGGGTAACTTATGGCATATATTGCTTTACATAGTTTTGCAATGTCTTATTAATCATTTTCCCATTGAATATTTTGCTTTTTGTATTTAATCTAGATTTTCTCTGTAAAGTAGGCATGTATTATTATATAACTTATAGATTTAATTAGTCTCCCATTTTGGTCATCCATGTTTATTATTCCTTGAGGCAAAAACTTTTGGTAGTTGTCCTCCATGCATTCCCTGTGGTGTCTCATTCCTTTATATGGTTTTAGACTTGTTTGTGTGTAATAAATAAAATTTGCATTATGATTTTATATATGCTTGCATTTTTCCTTTTTCTATGTTTCTGCTGTATGTTAGTGTAGTTGTTAGTGTAGATGTTTATTTAAGTTATGTGCGAAGATAAGATTTAAGTTAACGTTCTAAACACGGGACTTTTATTACTTGAACCAGAAAAACTTCAGTCAACAATATTAGTCTTCCACAAAGATATGAGGTAAAGAATACTGCTGCACTTCTCAGTAGTTGCACACTTAAGGTACTGTCACACTAAGTTAGATCGCTAGTGAGATCGCTAAAGCGTCACGATTTTATGACGCAGCAGTGACCTCGTTAGCGACTTGCTGTGTGTGACATGTAGCAGCGATGTGGCCCCTGCTGAGATGTCGCTGATCGTTCATGAACGTTCTGAGCCGTTTTTTGGTCGTGGTGTCCCGCTGGTGAGCCTGAATCGCTTAGTGTGACACCCTTTATGAACGACTTCACCAGCATCGCAGGTGGGACTAGGTTTTCCCAACGACCGCAGAGGTCGTTAAAACAGATCGCTGATCTCTGATGAGATCTTTGTGTTTGGAAGCTAACTAGCGACCATATAGCGATCGCACCAGCGATCTCGCCAGGTCGTGTCGTTGTCGTGATCGCTGGGTGCGATCGCTAAGTGTGACAGTGCCTTAAAAGCAGCTGTGTGTCAGTATGATAGAAAGAGATCTGCATACTTTTCAATCATCAGAGACACGGTGAGAAAACCGTGACGTGATAAGATCAAGTTACAATTGCATTCCAAGATAAAAGCATCGATCTTACTGGACAACAGTGTAAGCTCAGGTAATGGCTGTTGTCAATCTTCATCATGTGACTAACAACACAAATACAGTACCTTCCCACTTCGTGTAAGTCAGTTTTAAGTTATTAAAAAATGGCATCTAAAAATGATCTCATTTATAAGTTCTCATAAAATAGAGGGATATATTTTAGCCTGGAGGGGTATAGTTTGGCCTAGGCTATTTTACACCCCCTGGTATAGTTGGACATATGACAGTTTACACCGGCTCCACCGTGCACATGAGCGCTCGGTGTGGCCAAGTTGTCTTGTGTTTTCAACAGGGAGAGAAGAGAAAGCTGTTGCTAGACTCTTCTGGCAGCAATGTTTCTCACCAGATCACAAAAGGATCAACCAGTGAGATCCTTCTCTTCCCCCAACATCATCCATCGGTAATCTGTTTAGTGCCTTTTTTTTTTCACAGCTCATTGTTATAAACTTCTGTGAAACACCTGGGGGGTTCAAGGTGCCACAATACATCTAAATAAGGTCTCTTAGGCCGGTGTCACACTACCGTAGAATACGGGCGAGCGCTATGCGAGAAAACATCGCATAGCACTCGGCCCAGTGTTAATCTGTGGGGCAGCTCCCATCACCGTTTATTTTCTCAGGCGTTTACAGTGTGTGTGTAAAATCACAGCATACTGTGATTGTCACCGAGACTTGGCTGAAACTCGCCAATGCAAGCCTATGGGTGTGAGAAAAAAATCGCACAATTTTACTGTATGTGGCACATGAATTGCCGGCTTTTCAAAGGACACCGGTACAATAAAAAAAAAATCAGACAGCACTCGCATAGTCCGGCAATTCATGTGCCACATACAGTAAAATTACACTCGTGTTAGCAATGCAGCCTTGCAACCCTGGAGTCCTGGGTTCAAATCCCACCAAGGACAACATCTGCAAGGAGTTTCCGTGGGTTTCTTCTGGGTACTCCGGTTTCCTCCCACATTCCAAAAACATACTGGAAGGGAATGTAGATTGTGAGCCCCATCGTGGATTGTGCCAATAATGTCTGTAAAGCTCTGTGGAATTAATATGCCTACATAAATGAGTAAAATAAATACAGTGACAGGTTTGAATAGATAGAATAGATATATTCACATAATACATATAGTCAGTGATCTATCTATTCTAACCTGTCACTCTGTGATTTTACTGTACTCGGCACTTGAATTGCCAACTTTTACTCTATCGATGCTAGTTGTGAAAAATCGGATTGTACTCGCATGTCACTCTCTAATTACACTCGTGCGACTCTCGGCAGGGAGACTTAGACCAATTTTTTTTTTCATACGTTTAGTGTGATTCCGGCCTTAGAGGTCTAGTTTACAAAATGGTGTCACTTGTGGTCAGTTTCTACTGTTTAGGCACATCAGGGGCTCTCCAAGCCTTAGGGCCCGGTCTCACATAGTGAGATCGCTAGCGAGATTGCTGCTAAACAGCGATCTCAGCAGCGATCTCGCTATGTCTGACACGTACCAGCGATCAGGCCCCTGCTGTGAATCGCTGGTCATGTCAGAAATCCCTGGACTTTTTTTTGATCGCTGGTCTCCCGCTGGCCGCACGCATCGCTGCGTGTGACAGGCAGGAGACCAGCGATCAGCTGGTAACCAAGGTACACAGCGGGTTTCCAGGCACGGGGCTGTGCCTGGAAACCCGATGTGAACGTTGGTTACCAGCGCGCTGCTGCAGGGGAGCTGGTAACCAAGGTACACGTCGGGTTTCCAGGCACCGCACAGCGCCTGGAAACCTGACGTGTACCTTGGTTACCAGCTCCCTGCACCAGCGGGCTGGTATCCAACGTACACTGCGGGTAACTAGGCGACGTTACCCTCAGTGTCGCTGTCCTGATCGCTGCCTGAGCTGCCTGTTTGCCAGCTCAGCAGCGATCATGTCACGACACACCAGCGATCCTGATCGTTGTCGGGATCGCTGGTGCGTCGCTATGTAAGACGGGGCCTTTAAATGGTGTCCGCTAATTATTTCAGCAACTTGCATTCAAAAGTCAAATGGCGCTCCTTCCCTTCTGAGCCCTGTCTGTTGTGCGCACAAACAGTAGTTTTCCCTCACATATAGGGTATCTGCATGCTTGGGAGAAATTGTAGAACAAACTTTAGGGGTCCTCTTTTTCCTGTTACCCTTGTGAAAATAACATTTTTTGGGGTCTAGCGTAAAGTGTAATTTTTGGGGAAAAAAGTTAATGTTCATCTTTTTTTTTATTTTTTTTATTTCTACCTCTGTGGAGCCCAGCTGCATCTGGATTCATATCTCCCAGAGGGGTGCACTGAAGGAATTCACCACTAGAGGTCTCAATATACATTCACACACCTTCACCCATCCCTAAGACCACCAGAGGGAGCTCCGATAGTGATATAAAAGGAGGGTGAAGACAGGAAAGAGAGCTCAGTCAGTCTGAAGGCTGCAGTCTGCAGTAAAGTGAAGTTCAGTCAGATTAGAGAGACTGCAGAGCAGTTCAGTTCAGCAAAGTGGAGGCTAGTAAAGTGGAACTGAATCCACTCCAGTCTAGTCAGAGCTGAAATAAGCGAGTAGTCTGCAGACAGAGCAGACGAGTGGAGTTTGCAGCAAGGGATTCCAGAGCTCAAGTTGAGAGCCAGGAGCGTGCCGACGCTCAGAGAGCGGCGAAGAGGCGGCCCACCAACTGCCCGTGTGTGTAATCATGTGAGGGCCCGGGTAGGCCGAAGGCGAGTAGAAAGAGAAGTGAACGAGGCAGAGGAGCCTTTATAGCTCACCTCAACAAGTATTTACCGGATGCCGGGGTCCGAGCCTATAGGGATCTCCACGACCCATTAGGAGAAACACCGGAGTTCCTGGAGGACTACAAGTCCCAGGAGTACCACAGAGCTGATACGTAGCAGGATCAGAAGGACGGAGTCCGGCAGGATCCGCCATAAGAGACCCTGTCCTTTCAGAGAAGGTCCAATCACAAGGTCAGCCAGGTACAAGACGGAAACTACCGTATTTTTCGGACTATAAGACGCACCGGACCATAAGACGCACCCCAAATTTTCAGAAGGAAAACAGGGAAAAAAAAATAATGTGTCAAATGGGGGTCCGTCTTACAGTCCGAAGTGCTCTGTGTTGCAGGGGTGCTCTGTGGGGTGGCTGTGCTGTGTGGGGTGGCTGTGCTCTGTGGGGTGGCTGTGCTCTGTGGGGTGGCTGTGCTCTGTGGGGTCGCTGTGCAATATATGGTACTCACATCCCATAGCGGTGGTCCCAATGCAGCCTCCTGTGCTCTGTGGTGTCTGGCCAGCAGCGGGGCTCTGTGCTGCGTGGGGGGCTCCGCCGGCATTTCCCTCTTAGATCTTGTCCTGAGATCTCGGGAGAGAGATCTCGTTGCCGAGACTTGAATGAGATTCGGCGGCCATCTTACCGGAGTCCCCTGGCGGCCATGTTTGAGGACGCCACCGAGATGCAGGAGGGAGCGGAGCTGCGGGGGGCTTTCCGGCTAAGACCGAAATGCCGGCGGAGCCCCCCTGCAGCACAGAGCCGGCTGCTGCCCCGGAACCACCGCACGGAAGACTTCGTCGGGACCGCCCCTGGCGGCCATGTATCAGGAGGCCGCAGCAGCAGAGCTGAGGGGGGCTGTCCGGCTAAGAGGGAAATGCCGGCGGAGCCCCCCACGCAGCACAGAGCCCCGCTGCTGGCCAGACACCACAGGAAGGCTGCCGCCGCCACCGGGACCGCCGCCGCCACCGGATTTTTTGGTATGTTGGGACCATAAGGCGCACCCCCATTTTCCCCCAAATTTTGGGGGGAAAAAAGTGCGTCTTATGGTCCAAAAAATACGGTAAGTTAGGCCCAGCTACATGCATGCCAGGACTTCATTGCAGAAAGGCAAGGAACAGGAGGCCACACACCTACTCAGTGGGAGACTCTGAATGTGCACCCTTCACCCTACAGTGCTCCGGGATGTGCCTGCAACATCTTCAGTAAAGGTACCAAAGTGACTTGTGTGTGTGTCCTATTTCTGACCTCTAACTGCTGGGTTCCCCTCTGTTCTGCTTCCCCATATAACTGTCTGCCCTGAAGGACTCAGCCTCACCTGTGGGAGGCTTAACACCTATAGCTGCACAACACCACCCCTTCAGTGGATCTGCACTGCAGCGCTGGTCACCCTGACCAGGTACCACAGGTGGCGTCACGAATCCCCATACCAACATTCAATTCCCCTGTAAATATCCCACATTAAAGGGTGAGCGCCAGAGCCACGGACAGAGCTGTGTTGCCGTGACATCCCCCATAGAAGTCTATATGCTCAGATCCGGGTTCCCATTGCTCTGGAGGGCGACTCACCTCCACATTACAAAAACTTTTGTCAAGCACCTGGAGGGTTAATTCAACTTCTTGAAAGTGATTTTGAGCACCTTGAGGGGTGCCGTTTTTAGAATGGTTTCACTTGATGTTCCCCCCCTCAAAAAAATAATGGTACATTTTTTGGAAAAATTGTAAAGCGCTGGAAAACTTTCAAACTTTTAACCCTTAACTCCCTAATAAACAAAATTGTTTCAAAAATTGTGGCGATGTAAAGTAGACATATGGGAAATGTTTATTATTTTGCGTGACATAACTCTGATAGGGCATAATAAAAATTAGGTTTGAAAATTTAAACATTTTCAGTAAATTTCCGTTTTTTTCACAAATAAACGCAAGTCATGTCGAATAAATTTTACCACTGTCATGAAGTACAGTATGTCACGAAAAAAGTTTCAGAATCGCTGGGATCCATTGAAGCGTTCCAGAGTTATGATCTCATAAAGTGACAGTGGTCAGGAAGGTGAAAACAAGCTCGGGTTGAAGGGGTTAATGTCTGCAGGTTGTATTGAAAAAAAAATCTGGTGACAGATCTGCTTTGGGACTAATTTTCACGAAGACAATGAAAATATCTGTAAGGTTACAGACAGACCATGCTCAGGAATTGTACTACTAGATCTGTACAATTCTCCAAGGTAAATCATACCTTGATGAGGCTGTATTTCTCTTGTTACAGCAGAATTAGTAACACACACCAGCAGAATTTATCACTCATGTGAGACAGACTATCTTCAGTAGTCCACCACTCCTCTGCCTCTCATCTTCCTGCCAGGAGGGTGATGGGCCCTTGATTGACATTTTGTACCAGTGGCCCAAACTGTGTTCCCACCCATGCTACAAGCAGAGTCCTCTTTATCTCTGTAGCATCGGAGGAGCACCATGGCACTGTAGCTGGCCAAATCCAGGAAATGGACTAGCTTCAGAGCAGCACTTTCAAGCTTTATATCAAAGAGCTTGGAAGCGTGCATTTCTTGCGGGGAAAACTGACCACATTTGATAGACTGTAGCAGTGGCCAGTAACCAAGGCAATGAGCATTAAACAAATTTAAAGCTTCCGGCATCGCGCTCCTGCGCAGGTGTGCTTCTCTGCCCTGTTGAGGGCAGAGCAAAGTACTGTAGTGTGCATGCGCTGGGTCTCTCTGAACTTTCCCGTTTCCTGCACACTGCAGTACTTTGCTCTGCCCTCAACAGGGCAGATAAGTACACCTGCGCAGGAGCACGATGCCGGGGAGCCATGAAGCAAGCAGGAGGCTGGCATCGCAAGAAGATGGGAGGCGCCGGACCCGGACCTGCGACACCCATCGGACAGGACCGCCCCTCCTGGGTGAGCATAATAAAACTTATATTTTTATCTTGCAGGTCGGATCGTGGGCTGATATACAGCATTATAGAATGCTGTAGATAAGCCCTGAAAGGCAGTGGCTGCATCTTATAGCGGCCAAAACAGGTGACAGGTTCCCTTTAAAAATCCCTTCATTCTTGAGAATGGAGAGTGTTTTTATTACAAGATAAATTGCAAAATGTTTCTTACAAGCATTGTGCAGTTTTATCCATTGTTATGAGAACTTCTTCAAAGGGAACCTGTTATGTCTGATAAAGCTTTTTACCTGCAGATATAGGGTTAATCTGCAGGTCAATAGTGTTATGAAGTTACGCAGCTTTTGTACTAAAAGTGCGGCTGCCTAGAGAAAGTGAACCTTGTTTATCCCAGGAGCCGCCAGCTTTCAGTCATACAAGTGTGCCCGGAGCAGCTACAGTTGGTCACTATACTGTGAACAGTTTTTTTTATGAACAGTTCAAGACTAATATGCAACATTTTAAAGGGAACCTGTTGTGTCAGATAGTGCTATTAACCTGCAGATGTAGGGTCAATCTGCATTTTAATAGCATTGGGAAAGTACCCGGCCCGGCCACTGTACTGAAAGTTTGGCACCCTTGAGAAAATCAACTTTTTCTCCTGGGAGCCACCAGCGCTCACGTGGTGACTAGATGGGCATGGCCTCGCTCAAAGCAAGTGTACCGAGCGAAGCCAAAGACGTCTAGTTGGAATGTGGCCGGAAGTATGCAAATCACATATTTGTGGTCCTATGACTGTTTGCTCCCAGAGAATCCTCGCAGTGTGCGTGATGTGAGGATTCACAAATCTGCTGGCACATTGTAACTGCAAACTTGTAGCCTAAGGCTGAACAACCCCTTTAATTTACAAGACCACATTTCTTTATACAATTAAAGGGGTCATCCACTAATAGGACAACCCCTTCTTACAGTGAATGTTTGGCCCAGATAAAATAATAAAGCTTGTGCTCGCCTCCTGTGCTGGCTCCATTCCAGCGGTGTCGGAACACGCTCCCGCGGGGCTGTAATGCCGTGGAATGACTCGTGATGCCTGGCTTCCAATCAGCGCTGGCGATACTGTCTCCACCTTCGGACAAACGGAACATGAAGAGGAAGTCCAAGAGATCATCATCTGCAGCCCGGACTGGGCACTGGTGCTGTGTGTCACAACACCGCATCACAGCCCGGGGGAAAGCGAGTGACGACACTGCAGGAAAAGCGCTGTCTTGGGAGGGGGAGGTGAGAATAGGCTTTATTATATTATTGGGGCCAAACATTTAGTTTAAGAAGGGGTTATCCTAGTAGTGGACAACCCCTTTAAAGGCTCATGCAGATCTCTGTGCAAATCGGTTCGAGCACAGACTGGCCGAGACTGTCCTGGCCCGATCGTCGTGTGTGTGTATCTGTACACGTATGAAGCGATAGACTGGCCGGGCTCTCCTGACCAATCATTGCGGTCTGAGACTGGACCAGTTTGCACGCACATCTGCTTGAGCCCTCCTTGCCCACAATGATTGAAGAGTACATTCCAATTCAGCTACAGATTAAGACTTTAATAACAACTACCCCCCGCAGATACCTGGCAGGAAAGACCAGGATATGAATGTGCAGATCCTTCTTCCTCTCTAATATGACCATTGGGAGAATAACCCACGGTGTTACTAAACCTTCTGCGTCTGTGCCTGGGATGTTTGCTCTTGTGAGCCGACTATCAACAGGCAGTCATGTGAGAGCTGTGGGTTTAGTACACGTGTCTCTAGCTGGTAACATGGGTGGGTGGGGTTGGTATGAACTTTTCTCTGTTGTTTCCTGGCCTTTATTAGCCTCTCCTGCATGACTGGTCAAGTGCATCATTCTCATTAAAGTTCTCCCTTTTATAGTGAATGTTTCTTTGATCATCATTATTTCTTGTAGACAGCACCATCCTTACAAAATGTCTATTAGTTGCATAAAAATATTGAAAGGTTACATTCTATTATTTATATTTGTGGGCCCTGCGATGCTGGTGCGCGGGCGGGGTGGGCTCTGCGATGCTGGGGCGCGGGCAGGGTGAGCCCTGTGATGCTGGGGCGCGGGCAGACTATAGTGACAAGGTGCACAACAAGTAAATGTGTAGCACCAGCACAACTTTAAATTGTCATAAAATACTATTTTTAAGCATCAGAAATTTTTCTCTAAAGGTATAATTGGGCAATAAAGAAGCACTCCCATTAAAAATGTTATTGACTAAACCTCGTGTAAATATATTTTGTGAAGGTGCATTAAACTCTGTGTTCCTGGCCCTTTTTTGGCTCACATGATGGCTGTTTGGACTTGCTGGATCTTGCTGCACTCTGTATGTGTAAGGGAGGGCCCGGACTGTAGTCGTGACCTGGATTACCGTAACATCCATGTCCGGCTCTTCCCCTACATGAAACGGTGTTCTTCCCTCTGGCGCACCTGCATCTCCAGATTCCACTTCTCCTGGGTGCTTCCCAGGCACCGACGGTCCCTCTTCCAGGCGACCCCCAGTAATGGAGACACAGTCCAGCACAACTTGAACACTTTCTTTACTGAACTCTTCACACATTACATCCACAGATGGCACAACATATGTTACATTCGTTTCCTTTTCTCTCCCTGCCTTGCTGTCACTTCTGTGCAGTACACGACCGGACCTGACCGTCTTAGACTACTCCCCAGTTCAGGGCCGGCGTCAGCACCCGGCACAACCGGGCAAGTGCCAGGGTTCTGAGCAGGTGGGGGGGCCCACTCGCCGTCGGGCACCCTGGTGTCAGCGCCGCCACTGGGCCCTGGCAGCAGCCGGCGCAATACTTACCTCTCCCCGTGCCTCCGCTGCCGCAGCTCCGAGCTCCAGGGGCGTCTGCGCCGGCGCTTCCTCTCTCACAGCAGCGCCGCTGAATGACGTCATCATTCAGCGGCCGGCTGTGGCAGAGAGCGCGCGGACGCCGGACAGGTGAGGCGCGTGTGTGTGTGTGCCTGCTGCGTGTGTGTATGTGAGAGAGTGCTGCCTGCGGTGCTGTATGTGTGATGGTTGTGGGGGGAGGCAGTGATGGTGGTGAGGAGGCAATGATGATGATGGGGATTGGGGAGGCAATGATAATGGGAAGGCAATGATGATGATGATATTAATGGGGAGGCAATGATAATGATGATGATGGGGAGGCAATGATAATGGGAAGGCAATGATAATGATATTAATGGGGAGGCAATGATAATGGGAAGGCAATGATGATGATGATATAATGGGGAGGCAATGATAATAATGATGATGGGGAGGCAATGATAATGGGAAGGCAATGATGATGATGATATTAATGGGGAGGCAATGATAATGATGATGATGGGGAGGCAATGATAATGGGAAGGCGATGATGATGATGATATTAATGGGGAGGCAATGATAATGATGATGGGGAGGCAATGATAATGGGAAGGCAATAATGATGATGATATTAATGGGGAGGCAATGATGATGATAGGGAGGCAATGATGATGATGATGGGCCGGCAATGATGATGATAATGAGCAGGCAATGATGATGATAATGGGGAGTCTTTCCACAGCGCCCTTTCCTGAGCCGTAACAGTGCAGAACCGAGCACAGTGTAGAGGAGAGCTCCATATTTTGTATGGAGCATTATATGTGGTCCAGTATTCTGTATGGAGCATTATATTGGGTCCAGTATTCTGTATGGAGCATTATATGGGGGATGGCGGGGTGACATCCTGCATGGGGTATTATATGGGTGATGAGGGGGAGACTATGTGGTGCCCATAATATTGTATGGAGGACTGTACTGTCCAGTCTGTACTGTGCGCTGTGAGGATTTGGCAGTTTTTGAGCTATTGTACAATTTACAATAGGTATCAGTCATGTAATGGAAGAAGAGAAGTGTTTGGCGTTGTGCTATACCCATATTTCTTTGCAGTATCTGTGAATCATGAATCATGGTCTGTGTTAAGGGGGCCCACTGAGACTCTTTCGCCCGGGGCCCATAAAAACCTGGAGCCGGCCCTGCCCCAGTTCCTTCCAGGCCTAACCTCGCCATAATGACACTTCCTTCAGCCTGCTTCGCCTCAGAACTGAATTCATCAATCACTACGTTTGGTGGCCCCGGTGAAGCTTCCGGCCCGTCTGCACTGAACTCGTTGTAGCTCCAGCTCCCCTAAATTGACTAAATTGGGGGTCTCTCCAAATCCAGGCCTCCATTGGTTAATAATATATTTGATTTCCATTGATGAGTTTGTGTGATTATGTTAACAGCACATTCAACTTTGTATAGAGCAAAGTATTCAATGAGAATATTTCATTCATTTAGATCTAGGATGTGTTATTTGAGTGTTCCCTTTATTTTTTTGAGAAGTGTATATACATATACATAATTACTATTAGCAGTAGTACATAATACTTTGTAGCAATACCACCAAACATTTATACCCATACAATAACTATTTACATGATGAAACATTAAGTACAGTTAAGGGTTGGGGCGAAACAGGGGTACTCCTTCACCCCCTTACATATGAGCCAGCCTTACAATGTAAGGCTGGTTTCACATTAGTGTTTGAGTCCACAGCATGGGGCTGTGAACTTCTTTCCTTAAAGTTCCGCCTACTTCCTAATGGCTCCGCATACTTTTGCGTGCTTTCTGCTTACCTATCTTTAACATTGAGGAACGCAGGGACATGCGTTGTATGCGGATGCGTCCGCATGCGGCGTTTTGACGTACCCACCGAACGCAAGAAAATGCAACATGTTGCATTCGGCGGGCATGTCAAAACGCCACACGCGGAAGCCTCCACATACAACGCATGTCCCTGCGTACCCAATGTTAAAGATAGGTACGCAAAAAGCATGCAGAAGTACGCAGAGCCATGCAGAAGTAGGAGAGGCTTTAAGGAATTTAGTCTGCAGCACCACGCTGCGGATTCAAATGCTAGTGTGAAACCAACCTAAGACTATGGAGCTGCAGAACGAAGCACCATAGGTGTACATTGTATGATCTGGAGAGGACCGGAGTGGCTCTGGAAACCAGGAAAGACGGTGATCGGTGAGGATATTCATACACACACACTATATTTACATTCACACAAGTTTGGCCAATAGACATTTGTAATGGGACTGCTTCTTAGGCTGTGTGCACACTGTGCGTTTTTGTTGTTTTTGAGGCGTTTTTTCAGCACAGAAATGGGCCAAAAATGCTATGGAGACCTTGTGCAAGCTAATTCCATGACAATCCCGAATTCTTGTGCACATGATCAGTAACTTTCCTTTGAGTATTTGCAGTGTTTTTTTTTTTGTTTTTTGTTTCTTCTGCAGCATGTCAATTCTTTGTGCGTTTCTGCAGTGTTTACAAAAAGTAAAATAATTACATACATACTCAAATAATAATAAAAAAGATATTATACTCCCCTAACACCAAATCCCCGATGCCCTCATTTCCTAGAAAAAATGTAAAATAATAAACCACCATATACTCACCTATCAGTCGTAGTCCACGTAATCCCAAGCGTACCACAGCGATCTCGCATATAGACATCTACCCTGCCACTGGCGATACACTGCAGGAGCGATTACCTCCTGTCAGTGTATCACTGAGCTGCCATTAGAAAGTTCACCGGAGTTCATCAGCTGATCAGCTTCAGTGCTCTCACTTACGGCACCGCTGCGAGGGAACTTTATCACTGTAGCTGACAGGAGGTAATCGCTCCCGCAGTCTATCGCCGGCTGTGACTGCTCTCAAAGTGATCAGGATTGTTGTGGGACATTATGGATTATCTTTTCTGCAGACAGGTGAGGAATATTGTGGTTTAGTTTATTTTTGTTGCAGGAGACGTTGGTGTCAGTGGATTAGGCATTTGGTGAGTATGGTTTAATTAAGATTCATTAAAGGAGTCTGTCATTATTTCAAATAAAGGACTTTATTGTGTGTGTGGGTGTGTGTGTTTTTTATGCAATATCACTATGGAGTTACTAATGGATAGGTGTCTTAGACGCCTCTGCATCACCAACCTGTGGGCTTGATGTCACCTGACAATAGAAAGGTGACATCAACCCCACAAATATGAACCCCACTTGCCACCGCTACAGAGCAAGCGTGAAGAGCGAGGCTAAGCACCAGATTTGGCGCATCTTATAGATGCGCCTTTTCTGGGGCGGCTGAGAGCTGATGTTTTTAGTCTGGGAGGGGGTCAATATCCATGGCTTCTTCCTAGGCTATTAATATCAGCCCGCAGCGGTTTGCCTAGCCTTTGCTGGTTAAATTTTTTTTCTGGGGTCCCTCTGTAAACTAGCCAGTAAAGGCTAAGCAAACAGATGTGAGCTGATATTAATAGCCTGGAAACCTTTATGGCTATTGGCTCCTTCCCAGAATATTAACATCAGCCCTTAGCCGTCGGCTTTCCCTCTGCTGGTTATGAAAATTACGCGGGAGCCCACTCAATTTTTTTTTCTTTAAAATTAACAGTTCCTGTTTGGTTGCACTCTATGTACTTTCGTTCTGTTAACGCTCCTACATAGGCTGGTGACTCTGTGTGTGTGTGTGTGTGTGTGTGTTGGCTGCTGGCACCAAGCCCTAATCCCATTACCCTGATGCTACTGCATCAGCATGATAAAGGTGGTGTTGAACCAAGAAATTACATCACAAAACTTTTTTAAAATATTATTATTTAGCTGAAAAAAGCCTTCATTACTATACAAAAACGTGCGTTTTTGCTGCAGCTGTTTTCCTGCCGAGATGCAGAAACCTTGCAGAAATCTCTGGAAGCAAATACTCAATGTGCCTTAATTTTCAGTTCCGATATTAGTCACTTTTTAGTGCATTAGGATTGAGCTACAATTCATTTGTAGAAAGTGCGGTATAATGAGCATTTTTCTCTCTGCGGACTGTGTTTATTCCGTACAGGTATTCTTGCGTTGTAGTCCCGATTGCCGTTTATCCATTCTCTAGGGCGTCTTTTACTCCTTATTGCTTTCTAAACAGGAAGTCTCGTAGCTGCAAGATATTAAACTTGGCTTCCTAGATCTGCATTACTCATGTGTAGAGGGTTCTTGGGTTGGGTTTATCCTTAGGAAATCACAAACCTGTTGATCAAGTTTATGAAAAATGTGGCTGAAGATTCCTTTAACCGTGAAACATTGATTTCTTATCAAAACACCTTTCTAGCTATAAAAGGAGTGTATATGGGGGTAAAACCGGCCATAGACGGTAGCTTTTTATGGCCTGGATCCCTCAAATGTGATAACAAATGTTCACGATTATAAAGTCACATTTTAAATCAGGAATAATAGGACAAAGAGAGGAAGCTGGGTACAAGAAAAAAATATTATTTTCCATTCAATAAAAAATGGTCCGTGCTCGGTTTACACATGAATGTCGCGTGTGTGTGTTTTTTTTTTTTTTTTTTATTCTATATAAATGTACACTTGAAAAGCCCATAGACTGTGATGGATACATGTTATGTCCATGTAACAAAACGCGCATGGACGTACAATTGGAGCTTTATAGGTTCAACAAAGTGCATGTTCATAGCAGCCTGGAGAGAATTTTGAAGTAACTTCTTTTAGTACAGGGAACCTGGCTTAGTAATGCAGAGAAACGGCATAAAAACATATGAAAAGGCATAGTAAACATGTGACTGTGATGTATGATGAGGACCGACACATTCGGGATGTCCATAACAAAAGCTCCTACCTTACACAGCAACAGAAAAGGAAAAATCTGACGTAAGTGTTCACTCAGTAGGAAATGTCTCAACTACTGGTGACTTCAGAGAACACATGCTGTGTGGTTTATAAATATATATATTCTCATGGGATTGTAGACCCCATTTTAGAACTCAACTCTAATCAGCCAAAATAAAGACTACAGACAATGCTTTGGCGTGAGATGGCCGTAAGGCTTTATTGAGGGTTACCTATATATCATTAAAATGCTCTTTATTAAATTAAACACCTTTAAACAACTCAATCAGTTTAGTCGAAGACTTGACTAAACAAAATGCTTCCAAAAACACCCAAAAATATGGGTTAATTTATCCCTCGTTTAATGAACCTAATGTTAAAAAGGGGACACACAGACAATTACCATCCTCCAAACAAACAGTGAGGATACATGATATAATCAGAGAGTAAAGTCCAATAGGGACTACAAGATATAGGAGATATAAATATAAACCAGACAACTTATAGTTTGCTCTGCACCGCAAGAGCAAAAAATTGACTACCTAAATGCAAGTGTATGCATCGCTCATTTGTAAGTCATTTGTCTGGAACGCAATCAAACGTGTGTGAGACAGTATGTATAAAAGGAATGATCTCACCCATTTGAATGGAGATATGCGCTCCAAAATTCATCTCCTAATAAAATATGCATCTGGTCATTTCCAGAGTAGATAAGGCCCTTTCCCAACGCGTTTCCTCCTTTCAGGATTCATCAGGGGATATGGCGACTAGAGACATCTATATCAAATGCATTGCTCTCATGGGGAGAAAAATCATATAACTCCTCCTTATATCAATTAATAAGACACTCCCACCACCATTCAAACCAATCAGTGCAAAACAAAATAATGAATCACCAATCAAACGTGATGTGCATGGTTTAAAAATACATGCCTGTTCAATGAGCTCATAATCATGTTGAAACGCACGCCACATATAACGAAATGCATATAGCGATCCACCGTTTGCCAAATAGTGATCGCGCGCCCTATATTAGTGGCGCATGCGCAGTTAGTGACTTCCGGTAATCGCATTCATTGGACCGTCGGTCTACTGAGACTACGTCATTGGCGTCCCACTCTGTGATGTAAAAACCACCGGATTGGAGTACCATGGGACACCTCATGTGGATGCTCCTTGAATATATTTTTTTGATTTACCTCTTAGTGCGAGAGGATCAATCTCCAATTTTCTTCGTTTGGGGATTTGTATACTATGTCTGTGTTAATAACGGTATTGAATGAGTTAAAATGAGCTAAAATGATCTTGCGCGCCCTTTTTTATGTTTCTATATGGTTAATGTCAGATTTTGGTGAACTATTGAATGTCTCCTAAGATGGCATGATTTTGGTCGCAATAAGTGATACTGGTTAAAATAATATTTAATGACGCCATTTGGGACGCAATATATTTGTATTTTGATGCTTCTGTTGTGTAGTGACAACTTTTATATTAGCGTTATACCTTCGTCGCAATTTGCGATTTAATTCAACGTCCCAATATAGGACACAACACAGTTGTGCGTTCTGTGTTATTCTTGAAATGTGCGAACTGAATTTATACATCGTAAGCCACTTAATTTGTATCACGCATGCGTGCGGTGGTTTTTACATCACAGAGTGGGACGCCAATGACGTAGTCTCAGTAGACCGACGGTCCAATGAATGCGATTACCGGAAGTCACTAAATGCGCATGCGCCACTAATATAGGGCGCGCGATCACTATTTGGCAAACGGTGGATCGCTATATGCATTTCGTTATATGTGGCGTGCGTTTCAACATGATTATGAGCTCATTGAACAGGCATGTATTTTTAAACCATGCACATCACGTTTGATTGGTGATTCATTATTTTGTTTTGCACTGATTGGTTTGAATGGTGGTGGGAGTGTCTTATTAATTGATATAAGGAGGAGTTATATGATTTTTCTCCCCATGTGAGCAATGCATTTGATATAGATGTCTCTAGTCGCCATATCCCCTGATGAATCCTGAAAGGAGGAAACGCGTTGGGAAAGGGCCTTATCTACTCTGGAAATGACCAGATGCATATTTTATTAGGAGATGAATTTTGGAGCGCATATCTCCATTCAAATGGGTGAGATCATTCCTTTTATACATACTGTCTCACACACGTTTGATTGCGTTCCAGACAAATGACTTACAAATGAGCGATGCATACACTTGCATTTAGGTAGTCAATTTTTTTGCTCTTGCGGTGCAGAGCAAACTATAAGTTGTCTGGTTTATATTTATATCTCCTATATCTTGTAGTCCCTATTGGACTTTACTCTCTGATTATATCATGTATCCTCACTGTTTGTTTGGAGGATGGTAATTGTCTGTGTGTCCCCTTTTTAACATTAGGTTCATTAAATGTTAAGTTTTACATCCCCAATTCTTTTGCTGCTATACATTGAAATACATTTTGGGGTATACCTCTATTATATTGCTTTATTGATCATTTATACTTTGGAGCATGGCTGGCTTCCTAACGACTGGAATAGATACTAATCATTGGCTTACTGAAGTAAAGGATATTTTTTCTGATCGTGACTTTCAGCAAAAGAAATATACTCCATCCTTTAACTCTGCATTTAAAGAATTGACTAGAGTATATAAAAACCAGATAGTGTCCTGGTGGGAAGTACAAGGACTGGAATATTACATCAAAGCCGGTATTGTCCCACGCCATTTGAGAATTTCATTGGCACCAGGCTTGAGATATAAGAGTCCTGATTTATTGAGTAAATGGGAAAGAGAAGCCACTAATAGTTCACTCAAGTTTATGCAGATTCTACTTGATGATGAACGTATCACTTTGAATAAATGTAATGAGATATTAAAAGATCAAATTGAGGTCACAAAAAAATTTTCTTCTGAAGCAGAATTTTCTGCAAAAGAATTAGGTGTACAGAATACTCTTGAACGCTTTCAGTATCACCTGAAAGAAAGGAAACACAAACAATTTATTCGTGACCTACAAGATTTTAAAGAAAACAAGGCCTATCTCTTTCCCAATAGACCATCTGAACCTGTTTACACCTCAACAGATACTGAAGCATCTGACATTGAGGGTAACCACAAATCACAGAGGGGTAGACAACGTGGTCGGGGTGGATATCGGAGAAGGGGTTACGATCGGAGATCAAACTATTCTGCCGGTCCAAACTACTCTACTGGTCCTAACCCCTCAACCTCTACTTCTGCTTCTTTTTTAGAGCAAGGTTACCCCTTACGGAGCAGATCAAACCCACAGGCACACCATTTCAAGGGGAAACCCACAGGTCATAAATTTATCAGATAGGGTTCTAACTGAGACCGAAATGTGTGTGCTAAGTAAAGGGTTGTCTTTTGTTCCGTCTAGTAATTTTGACTCATTTGAGGGTACGAAGGACCTCAATTTATTTGTCAGGAAACTTAAATGGAAGAAATTTCATATTCAATCTCAAAAAGGACGTGTGATGAATTAGGGGTTTCTGACTCCCTCCTGGAGGATATTAGAGTCCTGTATAACCTCTCTGACACTGACTCTAGTTTAAGTGGTAAAGGTCCTTTTACAGATCTTAAATGCAAGAGTAAAAAAATGCCACCTCCCCAATCAGACCTTACGTCGATCGATATATTTTTGAATTTGGTTTCTAAAGACATATAGAAACTTGGTGAATTTCCTTCATTTACCCAATATAATTTGACCCGTCAGGAAATGATGGCACTTAAAGATCTGGAAAAAGATCAAGACATTACCATTAAAAGTTCTGACAAAGGTGGTAATTTAGTAGTACTTAATTCTTCAGAGTATAAGAAAATGTGCCTTAATATTTTGAACAACAGAGAGTGTTACTGTGTTCTTTCTTCTGACCCTACTATGGTATTCACTAAGGAGTTAAGACAAATTATATTGAATGGCCTCTCAATAGGGGCTATAGACAAAAATGAGAGTGAATTTATTATACCTAAGTTTCCCACATTGGCTACATTCTACTGTCTCCCCAAGGTACACAAAGGGGTCGATCCCTTAAGGGGAGACCAATTGTGTCAGGTGTGAGCAGCCTTACGAAAAATCTGGGCATTTATCTTGATAAAATTTTAAATCCATTTGTTCTTGCCCTTAGCTCATACACGAGGGATACAACTGATTTATTGAGTAAAATCGATGGAGTGGTTATGGAACCCGATACTATTCTTGCAAGTATCGATGTGGAGGCACTTTATTCATCTATTCCCCATGTTAAAGGGATTGAGGCAACTGAATACTTTTTAAAGAGTAGAGGTTCACAGTTTAAGGCACATAACATCTTTGTCTGCGATTGTCTACATTACCTATTGACACATAATTTTTTTGTGTTTGATCGCAAATTTTACCACCAGCTCAGGGGTACTGCGATGGGGAGCCCTTGTGCCCCCTCGTATGCTAATTTACTCCTGGGCTGGTGGGAGGAGACAGTGATTTTCGGTGAAAATGGTGTCGTCGGAGCTGAAAAGGCTCTTTTATGGTTGAGATTTATTGACGACGTTTTTATCATTTGGAAAGGTACAGGAGAATCTTTTGCTGAATTTGTCAGGAGTCTGAATGTGAATGACATTGGTTTGAGTTTCACATATGAATGGAATCCATCAAAACTGCCATTCCTCGATGTGGTTATTGAGAAGAACTATGATGGAACCCTGAGTACCAGCATTCATAGGAAACCTACGGCCACTAATTCTCTTCTGAGATGGGAGAGCAGTCATCCTTTGGCCCAGAAGAAAGGTATACCTAAGGGCCAATATACAAGGATACGTAGAAATTGCTCAGATGATAATAATTTCAGATATCAAGCAAATGATCTACGAAATAGATTTTTGGATAGAGGTTATCCTGATCATGTGTTGAAAGGAGCCTATAATGATATCAAAATAAAAAACAGGATGGAATTACTGACTCAATCCCCTAAACAAGAAGATGAATTTCTGGGTCTTAGATTTATCACCACATATAATAACGGGGCCGATGATCTAAGGCGGATTTTGAAAAACCATTGGCCTATCCTGAAAATGGATCAGGACATTGGCGATCTCTTGCCTAGTCATCCCCAAATTACCTTTCGTAAAGGGAGGTCCTTAAAGGATAGACTGGTCAAGAGCCACTTTGTAAATGCTGAAAAAACAACATGGCTTAATATCCAACGTTGTGGGGTGTTTCAAATGTAGTGGTTGTATTGCCTGTAAAAACATGGAAGTTGGCAAACAATTTTTTGCATCTGACAACTCAAGGAAATTTGAGATCACCTCTTTTATCAACTGCAGGAGTGAAGGTGTCATTTACAGGGCTATTTGTATATGTGGTATGATCTATGTGGGAAAGACCATTAGAGAGTTCAGGAGGAGAATTGGTGAGCACATGAGAGATATAGCGAGGAAGATGGATACACCTGTGGCCAGGCATATCAATCTCAAGCATGGGGGGGACCCTAATGCAATAAAATTCATGGGCATTGATAAAGTACCCAGACCGATTCGTGGTGGTGACTGGGACAATTTAATATTACAACGAGAGACAAAGTGGATTTTTCGACTAAAAACTGTCTCTCCATATGGTTTAAATGAACAACTTTCCTACTCCTGCTTTCTCTAGTATAGGGTCGTGCAGGGTGATTTAGTTAGGGTCAGCCGCCGTGGACCGGGGGGGCCACCTGCGCAGGAATTTAGGGCTCCAACCTCCGCTGCTAGGTAGGGTCGGATGGAAATAGGTACCTGATAGGGATCTGTCAGGCTTTTCTTTTTCCTTTTTTCCCTTCCAAAATTGAAATGTTATTTTTATTATGACCTATGGATGCTGGTCTCCATATTTGATTATGTATTTTATATCCTTTAAAACTTCCTCAAATACTTCAATGAAATTATCAAAGTATCGTTCCATAGTGTGGTAAGCCAGCCGAAGCTCCAATTATTATTTTTTCTACATAGAAGGATATTCCTTCTTCTCCATATCTATATTTTGGATTGGAGTACCATGGGACACCTCATGTGGATGCTCCTTGAATATATTTTTTTGATTTACCTCTTAGTGCGAGAGGATCAATCTCCAATTTTCTTCGTTTGGGGATTTGTATACTATGT
The DNA here is from genome assembly GCA_033576555.1 of Oophaga sylvatica. Taxonomy (NCBI): domain Eukaryota; kingdom Metazoa; phylum Chordata; class Amphibia; order Anura; family Dendrobatidae; genus Oophaga; species Oophaga sylvatica. The sequence continues at coordinate 20,723 of JARQOD010011356.1, forward strand.
CTGTGTTAATAACGGTATTGAATGAGTTAAAATGAGCTAAAATGATCTTGCGCGCCCTTTTTTATGTTTCTATATGGTTAATGTCAGATTTTGGTGAACTATTGAATGTCTCCTAAGATGGCATGATTTTGGTCGCAATAAGTGATACTGGTTAAAATAATATTTAATGACGCCATTTGGGACGCAATATATTTGTATTTGATGCTTCTGTTGTGTAGTGACAACTTTTATATTAGCGTTATACCTTCGTCGCAATTTGCGATTTAATTCAACGTCCCATGATTTTGGTCGCAATAAGTGATACTGGTTAAAATAATATTTAATGACGCCATTTGGGACGCAATATATTTGTATTTTGATGCTTCTGTTGTGTAGTGACAACTTTTATATTAGCGTTATACCTTCGTCGCAATTTGCGATTTAATTCAACGTCCCAATATAGGACACAACACAATTGTGCGTTCTGTGTTATTCTTGAAATGTGCGAACTGAATTTATACATCGTAAGCCACTTAATTTGTATCACGCATGCGTGCGGTGGTTTTTACATCACAGAGTGGGACGCCAATGACGTAGTCTCAGTAGACCGACGGTCCAATGAATGCGATTACCGGAAGTCACTAAATGCGCATGCGCCACTAATATAGGGCGCGCGATCACTATTTGGCAAACGGTGGATCGCTATATGCATTTCGTTATATGTGGCGTGCGTTTCAACATGATTATGAGCTCATTGAACAGGCATGTATTTTTAAACCATGCACATCACGTTTGATTGGTGATTCATTATTTTGTTTTGCACTGATTGGTTTGAATGGTGGTGGGAGTGTCTTATTAATTGATATAAGGAGGAGTTATATGATTTTTCTCCCCATGAGAGCAATGCATTTGATATAGATGTCTCTAGTCGCCATATCCCCTGATGAATCCTGAAAGGAGGAAACGCGTTGGGAAAGGGCCTTATCTACTCTGGAAATGACCAGATGCATATTTTATTAGGAGATGAATTTTGGAGCGCATATCTCCATTCAAATGGGTGAGATCATTCCTTTTATACATACTGTCTCACACACGTTTGATTGCGTTCCAGACAAATGACTTACAAATGAGCGATGCATACACTTGCATTTAGGTAGTCAATTTTTTGCTCTTGCGGTGCAGAGCAAACTATAAGTTGTCTGGTTTATATTTATATCTCCTATATCTTGTAGTCCCTATTGGACTTTACTCTCTGATTATATCATGTATCCTCACTGTTTGTTTGGAGGATGGTAATTGTCTGTGTGTCCCCTTTTTAACATTAGGTTCATTAAATGTTAAGTTTTACATCCCCAATTCTTTTGCTGCTATACATTGAAATACATTTTGGGGTATACCTCTATTATATTGCTTTATTGTTAATTTATCCCTCCATTAAAACCAGACGACCTAAAAAGATGAGCTGAAAATACACAACAGCGCGGGCAGGCGGGTGAGTGCGTCTCTTCCAGATGCTAAACAGCTGCTGAGGTGATCCAAACCCTGATGGTGTATAACTAGTCCACTTTGCCGCCAGAATAGCGTCCAATCAGCACCAAGGTCCAGTCAGACGACTCGGCCAATCAAGGATCAGGAGCCACTGTTACTAAGGTAAGGGCCGAGCACCATTCAATGACCGGCAGAATTACCTCACAAGCATTACACCTTAGAAAACTGTGACAATTCTTGATTTACTAACACGGGATCCTAACCTAGAAAACTCACTCATTTAGGTGCCACAATCCCATGTGGCCCCTTCCGTTATCCCCTCCAGGGACCTTCCATGAATTTTGTATATCATTACATTCTGGGTGGAAACCCCTGTGAAATCACGAGACGTGTACAGTCATGGCCAAAAGTTTTGAGAAAGACACAAATATTAATTTTTACAAAGTCTACTGCTTCACTTTTTCTAATGGCAATTTGCATATACTCCAGAATGTTATAAAGAGTGATCACTTAACAGCAATTACTTGCAAAGTCAATATTTGGCTAGAAAATGAACTTTATCCCCAAAACACATTCAACATCATTGCAGCCCTGCCTTAAAAGGACCAGCTAACCTCTTTTCAGTGATTGCTCCATTAACACAGGTGTGGGTGTTGATGAGGACATGCTGGAGATCAATCTGTCATGATTAAGTAAGAATGACACCACTGGACACTTTAAAAAGGAGGCTGGTGCTTGGCATCATTGTTTCTCTTCTGTTAACCATGGTTATCTCTAAAGAAACACGTACAGTCATCATGCAATGCACAAAAATGGCCTAACAGGGAAGAGTATCGCAGCTAGAAAGATTGCACCTCAGTCAACAATCTATTGCATCATCAAGAATTTCAAGGAGAGAGGTTCCACTGTTGCCAAAAAGGCTTCAGGGCGCCCAAGAAAGACCAGCAAGCGCCAGGACCGTCTCTTAAAAGTGTTTCAGCTGCGGGATCGGGCTACCAGCAGTGCAGAGCTTGCTCAGGAATGGCAGCAGGCAGGTGTGAGTGCATCTGCACGCACTGTGAGGCGGAGACTCTTGGAGCAAGGCCTGGTCTCAAGGAGGGCAGCAAAGAAGCCACTTCTCTCCAGAAAAAACATCATAGACAGACTGATATTCTGCAAAAGGTACAGGCAGTGGACTGCTGAGGACTGGGGTAAAGTTATTTTCTCTGATGAATCCCCTTTTCGATTGTTTGGGACATCAGGAAAACGCCTCATTCGGAGAAGACAAGGTGAGCGCTACCACCAGTCTTGTCTCATGCCAACTGTTAAGCATCCTGAAACCATTCATGTGTGGGGTTGCTTCTCAGCCAAGGGAACCGGCTCTCTCACAGTCTTGCCTAAAAACACAGTCATGAATAAAGAATGGTACCAGAATGTCCTCCAAGAGCAACTTCTCCCAACCCTCCAAGAGCATTTGGCGATCAACAATTTCCTTTTCCAGCATGATGGAGCACCTTGCCATAAAGCAAAAGGGAAACAAATGGGTCAGGAACAAAACAAGAGAAAT
>JARQOD010011357.1:0-23726 GCA_033576555.1 Oophaga sylvatica
TACAATGAATGGCCAAATAAACGTACCCGGGGTTTTAAAAATGGTAAGTCAAACCCCAGACCTAACCCCAAAAGAACGTGGAAAGAGCTAAAATCTGTTCACAAACGATCTCATCAAACCTCACTGAGCCGGTGTTTGCCAAAAAGAATGGGCAAGAATTTCATCTCTCGAGTAAAAAAACGATGATACATACCCAAGCGATTGCAGTGTAATTATTTTTATTATAATTTGTTACACTCGGTCCCAGCGCGGTCTGCATCGTTTGCTCACTCACCTGTTCCTTAGCTGTCCCTTGCAGCAGTCTGCGCGCGGGTGGGGTCTCCTTCCCATTGCTGCGCGTCTGTGTCTCCTCCACTTCCTGGCACGTGCTGGCAGGCCTCCGATGTTGCTTAGGACCGAGGCCGCGCCCCCGTCTCTCTTTAAAGGGGCAGCGGGATTTTTTAAATGTAATTAACCAATGGCTGCGATCAGTACTATATTGGTCACTCCACCTTAGGGAGTGCCGGAGCAACGTGTTTATCATTGCTACATCCGGTTCTGTTCCTGATCTTCGCGTCTCTGCTCTTGTGCTTCGCTGATTGTTTGTCTCCTAGTCTTTTCAACCTGTATCTGGCTTCTGGACAATTGGAAATAACTGGCGCAAGTGTCATCCCGTTCCCACAGCATCCGACCCGGGACCGGCAAGGTCACTGGGCCAGCCTATACCATCCGTTCTGGACCAGGCCTTACCCTTCTCTCAAGAACCCTCCACGGACTCTGAAATACCTGTTACCCTTTGGTCCCTCGGCAGCTGCCACGTGCCCCGGGGTTACTGGAGGTACACCTGTGTCCCCCCGGGTATTCCATTCTGGTCCTGTTAGGGGCCTTACTCGGGTACCGGGGCTCCTAGTTACACCCCTTCGGAGCCCCCCGGACCCGGCCGATTCCACATTAAAAAATAAAACAATGGAATTACCACCCTGCCTCGCTTCCATTCGTTAAACTTTTTTATAGCCCCTTTTATTCCTTGCGCTTTACATTGAAAAGGGGCAAATATAGACAAGTTAAAAACGGGAGCAAAAAAGGGACACCAATACAAAGAAGAGGCCCTAACGCAAGGGCTCCATTTACAGGGATGGGTGAGAATACACTAGGAAGGGGTAGGCTGGTCGTGGGTGGTTCAGTAGCTGAGGTCAACTCAGGTTGTAGGCTTTGTGGAAGAGGTGGGTCTTCAGGTTCTTTTTGAAGGTTTCCATGGTGGGTGATCTGATGTGTTGGGGTAGGAATCCAGGTATAGGGGGGCCGGGAAAGTATTTTGCGGGTTGTGGGAAAAGGAAAGGGAGAGTAAGAAGGGACGAGGGAGAGGTTGCGTGTGGGTAAGTATGGGAGACCATGTCACAGATGTATGGAGGAGACAGGTTGTGGATGGCTTTGTATGTCTAGTTGGGTTTTGAACTGGAGCCCTGGAGATAGGAACCATTGAAGGTTGGCAGAGAGGGGCTGGGGAATAATGGGGAGACAGGTGTATTAGTGGGGCGCAAGTGCAAGGATTGGATGGTGCCAAGTGTAGAGGAAGGCCAAGAAGTAGGAGGTTGCAGTGTCGATGTTTGTTTTGGTAGCTGAGGGAAATGCAAAAATAGCCAAAGTGCAATACACCGAGAGGCTGGAAATATTGGGTTGCGGGCCTAAACAAAACGCAACACAGAAGTACCCCGTGGAGCGTACCTACGGTGATCCTGGACGCCTCGTCACAGCCGGAGGAGAAGTACACCTAAAGGCAAAAGTGAAAGTAACTGCCCCGTACGAACCTCCAAAGAAATAGAAGCCCCCAAAAATGTAATGGCGGTTAGACAAGAGGAAAATCGAACACAGACAGAAAAAAATAGAAGAGCAAACGCTGGGGCCCAATACTGTTAATGAAAAAGTATAGGAAAGAATTTGACGCAACCAAAAAACCCTGACAAAAAAACCAACATTTGAATTAACAAAAAACCTAGATACACCCTTACCACCTAAATAGATCTCTGGTGTAACAACCAATTTTAGCAAATAAAAAGTGAAACTGGGGAAAAGACAAAAGTGAAAACACAATGGCCAAAAGCGCGCCAGGCCCCAAAGGGGACCAGGCTGCAGTCTACTGCAAGGCGCAAACCAACAAAAAATCCCCAGGGGAAAAAAAAACAGAAATCACTTATTCGAATGAAAGCGGAATGCAAGTGGCTCCAACAAGCCTGAAGAACAATTGTTACCGGCAAGGCTGTGGGGTTCGGTCCTTATAAGACCATTCGGACCATGAAGGCCTTCAGTTTTGTATTACCTTCAGCAACCCCGGGGGGCCCCAGCTACGACGTGCCCCAAAGTATTCAAACAGTCGGGGTGAGATATGGGGATGCACTTGTGTTTTTGTTGTTTCTGTCAAGGAAAACGGACGGGAAAATATTTTGAGTTTAGACGGCAGGAGGGGCAAGGGTTTGGACATTGGTTGAAAAAGAGGGCAGAGTCGGGATCACCCCGAGGCACGAGCATGCGGGACTAGGGAAAGTGAGCAGCCATTGGTTGAGGACAGGTCTGGTGGGGGTAGAGTGAGGGGGGGAAAGATGATGAATTCTGTTTGTCCATGTTAGTTTTAGAAAGTGAGCAAGAACAAAGCAGAAATACAACAACATTGTGGGTTTTGGTCAGTAAGGAGGTGAGGTCAGGTCCAATAGGTAGTTTGTGTCGCGGCAAGAGATGATACGAAACCTGGGATTCTATGAGCTTCCCCGGCCGAGGGTTTAGAGAGAAGGTGGGGTCCTAGAACTGAGCCTTGAGGAACACGACAACAGGGGGCGAGGTGAGGAGGTAGTGTGGGAGAGGGAGACACGAATTTCGGTTTGTTTATGATGAGACCAATAGGGCCAAGCCTGTGATGCCAGAGATGAGGAACTGTGCAGGGGGAATGGTCCGTGTCGAAGGCAGAAGAAGGCCAGGAGAAGGAGGAAGAGGGAGTGTCCTTGCTATTGGCGGTTAGTAGGTCCGTTGGGTTTAGTTAGGGAGTTTCGTTGAGTGATGCGTCGGAAGCCTGATTGTAAGCGGTCAAACGGGGCAGGAGGGAGTGGGAGACAGTTAAGAGGACATGCGTTCCAGTGTTTTGGGGGCTAAGGGGAAAGGATACGGGCGTAGTAGACAAAGAGGATGGGTCAAGGGAGGTCTTTTTTGAATGGGTGGATGGGCATGTTTGAAGGAGGAGGGAAGAACCATTTGTAAGTGGAGGTGAAGAGGTGGTTAGAGTAGGGGTGAAGACTGTGGGGGGGCTAGGGATGAGGTGGGATGAGAGGGTGTCAAGCATGCAAGTGGTGGGGGTTGCCTTGATAGGAGGGTGGGGAAAGCTGTCTTCGTCATGGTGGGAAGTTGGTTTTGGAGGAAGAGGGCTGGCAGCTAAGGGGGCAAGGGGGCTGTGGGCCAAAAGCTTTCTTGATTGTTCGATTCTTCTGTTAAAGAAAGAGGCAAAGGAGAAGGAGGAGGGGGTACGGAGTAGAGAATTGAAAGTGTTGAAGAGCGTTTAGGGTTGTGAGAAGGGGGATATGAGAGGAGAAGTAAGTTTGTTTTGCGGCAGTGAGCGTGGACTGAAGCTGGTGAGGGACGCTTTTGCGGTTAAGTGCCGCAGAGGGGATTTTTTCCATCTCCCCCTCAGCAACTTGGAAGCCTGTCTCAGTTCTTTGATGAGGCTGGTCAGCCAGGGGCTGTTGATTGTACAAGTTTTTGTTGTGTGAGGGGCCCGAATCAAAGTGCGCTGTTATTGTAGTGTTATAAAAGGGGAGCAGAATCTTTATGAAGTGAAGAATTTTTGAAGAGGGGGAGGGACTCAGGAGCAATGGTTAAATTGAGGTGTTTGAATTTTTGCGAGGGTAAGGATTTTGGGGTGGGGGTTTTGCACTGGAAAGGGGAGGGAAGAGAACGTCATAGTTGTGGTCAGACAGGGGAAGGGGGGTTAGTGAGTTAGTAAGGGAGAGAGGGGGTAAGATAAGGTCACGTGTGATTTTCCTTTGGGTGGCCGCGAGGCCCCATTGAGTGGGCCAAAGGAGGTCAGTGAGCGATAAAATTTTAGGCAGCTGGGTGGAAGCATCAGGGGATGTTAAGTCCCCATGATGATAGGGGGATGTCACAGAAGGAAAGAAGCACCAGGTGGTGAATGATCGAGAAAGGTGGAGATGGCTAGTTTGGGGAGCGGTAGATGACAGCCAAGGGGTTGGAGGGGAGAGTGCGGTGGAGTGCACCCAAATGTGGGAAAGTAGCGGAGGGGGTAGTGGAATTGGGGTAAAGGAGAGGTATCAGACAGGACAAACAACTCCTCCCAACGTTTGTTGCGGGGCGGGGGGTGTGAGATAGGTGGAATCCACTGTATGAGAGTGCAGCTGGTGAGGCTGAGTCAGAGGGGGTGAGCCAGGTAATCGTAGCAAAAGTGGCACAACAAAGTATTAAGTTAAAGGGGCTGAATAATATTGCACGCCCCACTTTTCAGTTTTTGTATTTCACAAAAATTTAAAATAACCCAATAAATTTCTTCAACTTCAAAATTGTGTCCCACTTGTTTTGATTCTTCACCCAAAATTTACATTTGATATCTCATGTTTTAAGCAGATATGTGGGAAAAGGGTTGAAAAGTTCCAGGGGGGCAAATACTTTTGCAAGGCCACCGGGATATTTATATCTACAATATTTTCTGCAGATCCTCTCTTATAATGTCCTCAAAAAAATTTTTCACACTACTGATGCAGATGTACCGGATGGTAGTTGCCTGGATCCACATTCTTACCTTTCTTAAAAGTGGCAGTTCATGGGAGAAAAGCCACCCACATAACCCAGTTGAAACTGTTTTGTAGGGAAGCTTGATTAAATTCTTACAAGATGATATTCAGGACTAATTGCTATTTTCCGAAACTTTTACATCAGTTAGTGCTGCAGAAGGAGGTCACACCAGATACTGAAACCAAGGTTTTGGCACTCACATATAAGTGGGTACGCAAAATATTCAGACCCCTTTACATTTTTTCACTCTTTGTTTCATTGCAGCCATTTGGTAAATTCAAAAAAGTTAATTTTTTTCTCATTAATGTACGTTCTGCATCCCTCTTGACTGAAAAAAAACAAAATATAGAATTTTTTGCAAATTTATTAAAAAAGAAAAAACTGAAATATCACATGGTCTTAAGTATTCTAGACCCTTTGCTCAGACACTTATATTTAAGTCACATCTGTCCATTTCCTTGTGATTCTCCTTAGGATGGTTCAACTCCTTCATTGGAGTCCAGCTGTTTTAATTAAATGTAGGACTTAATTTGTAAAGGCACACCCTGTCTATATACTTGTAAACCTCACAGCTCACAGTGCATGTCAGACCAAATGAGAATCATGAGGTCAAAGGAACAGCTAAGGAGCTCAGAGTCAGAATTGTGGTAAAGGGACAGATCTGGCCAAGGTTATGTCACGCTGTATAGCAGTAATATATGAGATGTCAGTAATTATATCAAAAGGGCAAACATATATATAACATGCGCATAGATATATTTAACATGGATTTACCTGATAGAATCCAGTGGGTCAAACGGAATCCGTTATACGCTGTCTCCGGCTAAGGGGACCGGGTCTAAGCTGACCCTGAACTGGGGTCCCAACTAATCCCTCAACCTGGAGGTACTGTTTAAAAGGGACAAGGTCCAGGCCACCAGCGTAAACCCTGTCTCCTATCAATCCCTGCCAACGTATTCTAGTCCTAAGAAGGACCCTGAATACACCAAAGGGAATGAACAGGGAAAGGATAAGAACAGAAAGACATACAAGAAAGAGAAGGAATAAAGTAATAAAGTCTACATATCAACACTCACACACAGTAGGAACACCTAAGGTCTCAGAGATAAACTATAGCTATAAAGTAAAAACAACTAATGAACTCTTAGCTTAAATATTCTCAGAAACGATCCAGACTGCTGAACTACATGAATGCTTTCACCGGGTCTAACACCCAGACTGGCAAAATAAAGGAAACTAATTAGAACATAACAAAAGCAGCCGGGCGAGGCTGCACCTAGCCTTAGCAAAGAGCTAGGAAAAATTAACTCTCACATCACCAAAAAACAAGAAACAGAAGCTCAGCGTGAGAAGTCAGAATGTGCAATCGCGACGATCTTCGTGCGATGACCCATGACAGGTTACAAAAGAATTTCTGCAGTACTCAAGTTCCTAACAGCACAGTGGCCTCCATAATCCTTAAATGGAAGAATTTGGGACCACCAGAAGTTTCCTAGATTTGGCCGTCCAGCCAAACTGAGCAATCGTTGGAAAAGAGCCTTGGTGAGAGAGGTAAAGAAAACCCCAAGACACTGTGGCTGAGCTCCCCCAGATGTGGTAGGGAAATGGGAGAAAGTTCCACAAAGTCAACTATCACTGCACCCCACCACCAGTCGAGCCTTTATGGCAGAGTGGCCAAGGAAGCCTCTCATCTGCAAGACATATGAAAGCCCGCATAGAGTATGCAAAAAAACACATGAAGGACTCCCAGACTATGAGAAATAAGATTCTCTGGTCTGATGAGACAAAGATAGACCTGGTGATAATTCTAAGCAGTATGTGTGGAAAAACCAGTCACTGCGCATCACCTGACCAATGCAATCCCAACATGAAACGTGGTGGCAGCATCATTCTATGGTGGTGTTTTCAGCTGCAGTGACAGGATAACTGCATTGAAGAAAAAATGAATGTGGCCAAGTGCAGAGAAATCCTGGATGAAAACCCTTTCCAAGTGCTCTGGACCTCAACTTGGCCGAAGGTTCACCTTCCAACAGACAATGACCCTAAGCACACAGATAAAACAACAAAGGACTGCTTCAGAACAACTCTGTGACCATTCTTGACTGGCCCAACCAGAGCCCTGACCTAAACCCAATTGAGCATCTCTGGAGAGACCTGAAAATGGCTGTCCACCAACATTCACCATCCAACCTGGCGGAACTGGAGAGGATCAAAAAATCCAGGTGTGAAAAACTTGTTGCATCATTCCAAGAAGACTCATGGCTGTACTAGCTCAAAGGGTGCTTCTGCTCAATATTGAGTCTGAATACTTATGACCATGTGATATTTCAGTTTTTCTTTTTTAATAAATTAGCAAAAATTTCTACATTTCTGTTTTTTTTTCATTCAAGTGGGGTGCAGAGTGTACATTAATGAGAAAAAAATTAACTTTTTTAAATTTACCAAATGGCTGCAATGAAACAAAGAGTGAAAAATTTTAAACGGGTCTGAATACTTTCCGTACCCACTGTATGTGACATTGGAATATTTTCCTTAATACAGAATTTACAAAATATAATTTTTTTGACTCATTTGTGTAATTTGGTTCTCTTTATCTACTGTACTTTTTAGGATTTATGTAAAAAATCTGATATAATTTTAGGTCAAATTTATGCTAATGTTAGAAAATTCACACACTTCAGGCACCACTAGAAATCTGCCAGTATAAATATCTAAATATGGGAGGACAATCAAAAGTGTTTGTTTCTTGAAACATTAGAGCTAAAGCATTCTGTGTTGGCTGTAGTCAAGAAATGATTAATAAAAAGTTAATCATCTATATGGAATACATTTTCCTCTGCAAAAGTTTTCCAATGTGGTTCCAAGTATTTAACCCCTTGAATTCCATTGACGTATATTACATCAAAATTCATGTCCCTGTTTTTTATTTAATCAGCCATCATGCGCCTTTAACAGCTGTGGGTGGAGCATGCTCTCCCTGCAGCTGTTAAACCAGTTAAATCCCGCTGTCAATCATTTTCAGTGGATTTAACACTGCTGGCCAGAAATACAATATTCATCCAGTCCATAGGCACCCCTACATGTGATCGCGGGGCACCGATGGGTTGTTATGACAGTTGAGTGTCTGCTGATGACCCCTGGGCCTGTCATTACGATCCTTCTGTGAACCAACTCATGGACAATAGCAGCTTCAAGTCTCCTAGAAGACTATAAATTGGTCAAAAAGTTTTTAAAAATATGAAAAAAAATTAAAAAACACAGAAGTTCAAATTATCCCCTTTGCCTCATTAATATAAAACAATTAAGAAAAAAATTTACACAGATTTGGTATGCGTTCAAAATGTTCGATCTATCAAAATATAAAATAAATTAATCCGATCAGTAAACAGAGTAAAGAGAAAAAAAATAAAAATGCCAGAATTACATTTTTTTGGCAGCCAGAAACATTGCAATAAACTACAATTAGAAGCCATCAAAACATTATATCTACCTGTTGAAAGACATCAAGTTGTGGGTTGTAATAATCACCTAGGCAGGATAACAATGCAACTATTTTTTATTCCACAGTCCATGGTTTTACAAGAAATCCACGTAGGTGGCCAAAATACTATGTCCTTGGTCCACAAGATCCCCTCCTGGACCGATAGTCCCCTTGCACTCATACCAGGCGATACTCACTGTCTCCCAACTTTTGGTTGGCCCACAGATTTTTGCATCTCCCGCCAGTATAGTCACAGTCCAGGCTCCTCCAGATGACAAATAACACAATTGACGTCCATGTATCCAGGACCAACAATCCTTCAGAAAGTTTGTGAAATCCAGAAGACAAATGCCTCAACTGTAGCAGGGGGATTCAGCTACACCGATCCTCAAAACTCCACAGGCCATTCATCCACCTCAGCCGGGATGCTCTCCCTTCGAAATCACTCCCAACAACTGCCTGACTAAACATGTGGTGTCTTTTTCTCCCTACCCCTTAAACATTTGCTTTAGCTCAAAGAATGAAGCATATTCCATAAGTCCATCACCTGGGACTGCATGTGAGACCCCCTGTAGTGACGGCTCCCCTGGGTCTACTTTTCCCCATCCACACAATGAGCCTAGTTGCTGGAAAAACAATGGTTGAGACCCTGAGATACAGATGAGATTATACAATGATTGCTTTACATTTATCTTTATCAATCTCCTTTCTGGCCTTAGGTATATGTGGCACCCCTGAGGGTCCAGTCGCCACTGAGGTACTGCATCTCAACCAGAGGTGTGGTATCCCATCTTTCAGTAAGATGGAGACACTTTACCTGGCTTTGACACAACAAATGTCACGCTGTCTAGCAGATGTATAAATATATAATGTCAGTTATCTATCTAGTGGGACAACATACTATCTAACATATAAGTAGGTAACATTAAACATGTATTATATAGCATAGTATTTACCTGACATAATATCCTGTGAGTCAATACTGAATCCTTTTCACGCTGTCTCTGGCTAGAGGTGGACCGGGGTCTATGCTGACCCTAACTGAGGTCCTGACTAGTCCCTCTACCTGGAGGTACTGTTAATGGTACAGAGGTCCAGGCCACCAGCGTAAACCCTGTCTCCTACTAATCCCTGACCACTGTAATCTAGTCCTTAGAAGGACCCTGATTACCACCAAAGGGATGGACAGGTAAAGGTTAACAAACAGTATAAGACAAACGAGACAGACAGGGGATAAAGTAAATACTGTCTTTCATACAACAAATAAACACAGAGGGAACACCAAAGGTCTAGGAGATAAACTATAAGCAAGGAGGGGATGAACAACAAAAGAGCTCTTAGCTTAAGTCTTCTCAGAACCGATCCTATCTGCAGTCTGTATGAATGCTTTCACCGGCATCTAACACCCAGACTGGGCAGGGATATAAAGGAAGCTAATTAGAACATAATCAAAAGCAGCCGGGCGAGGCTGGACCTAGTCTTAGCAAAGAGCTAGGTAAAATTAACTCTCTCATTACCAAACACAAAGTAACAGCAACTCAGCTGCGAGAAGTCAGAATGTGCAATAGCGACGATCCTCGTGCGATGCACCCATGACAGTACCCCCCCTTCTACGAGGGGCCTCCGGACCCTCAGGGCCAGGTCTGCCCGGGTAAGTGTGTGGAAGGTCCGAACCAATCGATCTGCGTTAACCTCCGACGCAGGGACCCACGTCCTCTCCTCAGGACCATACCCCTTCCAATGAACCAGGTACTGAAGGGACCGACGATTCAGACGTGAGTCAATGATCTTCAACACCTGAAACTCCAACTACCATTGACCACCACCGGAGGAGGAGGCAGAGGCGACGGTATAACTGGCGCCACGTACCTTTTAAGCAACGATTTGTGAAACACATTGTGGATTTTAAAACATAGGAGGAGGTCCAGACGAAATGCCACAGGATTAACTATAGAACTGATCCTGTATGGACCGATGAACCTGGACCCAGTTTCCAGGAGGGAACCTTGAGTTTTATATTCTGGTAACAACCACACCAGATCGTTCACACCTAGGTCCGGACCAAACACTCTCCTCCTATCAGACCTCCGCTTGTAACGGTTCCCCATAGCACTCAGACCATTCAGCACTCCTCTCCAAACTAAAGCAAGTGACGACGAGAATCGTTCCTCCTCAGGAACCCCAGATGGACGGGTTTGTGGGTCTTAGAGCGAGCACAAACTCCACTCCCTGGATGTCCTGCTAAAGCAGAACTATGATGTGCCTCGATAACTTTTTGTCTTAACTGATTAGGAACAAACAGTCTCCGTGGAGGTCCTACAGGAGTTTCCCCCTGAGCCTCCAACACCTCCTCCTCAAGCTCAGAGCACACAGCCGACACCACCACTCCCTCCTGCATGATAGGAACCGGGCCATCCGTCTTTCCGGCCCCTGGGACACTATGAGATAAGGCATCAGGAAGCAATTTTATTGAGCAGTCATACGTGCGATGAGGAGGTAACTCTTGACACCCCTCCTCTGAGAACATCTCCCCAAAGTCCTCCAGAAAAGGAGGCAAAGTCTTAGGCATGACCGCACCGATGACCGTGTTCATGCAGTTATTCTTGCAAAATTCACCCCACTGGCTTATCTTTCTGGATTGCCAATCAATCACTGGGTTATGTTTAGTCAACCAAGGAAGTCCCAACACAATAGGAGTAGGAAGACCCTCCAACACATAACAAGACAACCGTTCTTTATGTATTGCCCCTACTCGAAGGTCTATGCTATGAACAGCTTGTACAAAGCTACCTTGACCGAGAGGTCTGGCGTCAATAGAAAGTATAGGGATCGGTTTGGCCAATACACTCAGTTGCATACCTTGCACCTGGGCAAACCGAGCGTCCACCATATTAGCCCCAGACCCACTATCAAGAAGAACAGAAATCCTCTCAACTCTCGCACCAACCACCACCTCCGCAGGCACGAAAAATTGAGACGGACCCGGGGACGAAATACCTACTCCCAGGTTGTCGTCCACCACACAACCTGGGATTAACAGTTTTTCGGTGACTCCTTTGCTCAATGAGCACGGGAGGACACCCCCCCAAAAAAATGCCCCTCTCTCCCGCAGAAGAAACACCTTCTTGTCTTGCGGCGCACCGCTGATTCCCTCCTACAAATTGATGTCCCTCCCAACTGCATAGGTTCCTCAGAACAGACCAGGGGAATCTCAACATCAGGGACTTTAGTAGTGGATGGAGTCATAACAGGGGGCGGAGTTACCTCGCACCTCCCCCGAAGCCGTCTATCAATACGAATGGCAAGAGCCATAGCAGCCTCCAGTGACGGAGGAGAATCATACTGAGCCAAAACGTCTTTTACTTTGTCAGATAACCCTTGACAAAACTGGCTCCTAAGAGCTGGGTCATTCCACTGAGTATCTGTGGCCCATCTACGGAACTCAGAAGAAAATTCCTCCGCCGGACAATCTCCCTGCTGTATCCTACGTAACTTCGTTTCAGCAAGGGAGACCCGATCCGGGTCATCATACACCAAACCCAGGGCAGCAAAAAATTGATCTACTGACTGGAGGGCCGGGGAGCCCGGGGGAAGAGAGAACGCCCAGGATTGAGGGTCCCCTTGTAAGAGCGAGATGACAATTCCCACCCCCTGCTCTTCACTCCCCGATGACCGAGGCCGCAGCCGAAAGTACAATTTACATGCCTCCCGGAAGGTAAAAAATTTGTCCCGCCCACCAGTGAACCTGTCCGGGAGAGCAACCTTAGGTTCAGATCTGGTTTGCTCCGGGGGGGACAAAACCTTGGACTTAATATCCATAAGCTCCATGGACAACCTCTGCAACTGCCGGGCAAGCTGGGCTACTGGATCCATGGTAGCTGAGGAGAATTTTTAGTATGGCCGGTGAAAATGTCACGCTGTCTAGCAGATGTATAAATATATAATGTCAGTTATCTATCTAGTGGGACAACATACTATCTAACATATAAGTAGGTAACATTAACATGTATATATAGCATAG
The DNA here is from genome assembly GCA_033576555.1 of Oophaga sylvatica. NCBI lineage: Eukaryota > Metazoa > Chordata > Amphibia > Anura > Dendrobatidae > Oophaga > Oophaga sylvatica. Next base: position 12,270 of record JARQOD010011357.1, read on the forward strand.
TATTACCTGACATAATATCCTGTGAGTCAATACTGAATCCTTTTCACGCTGTCTCTGGCTAGAGGTGGACCGGGGTCTATGCTGACCCTAAACTGAGGTCCTGACTAGTCCCTCTACCTGGAGGTACTGTTAATGGTACAGAGGTCCAGGCCACCAGCGTAAACCCTGTCTCCTACTAATCCCTGACCACTGTAATCTAGTCCTTAGAAGGACCCTGATTACCACCAAAGGGGATGGACAGGTAAAGGTTAACAAACAGTATAGACAAACGAGACAGACAGGGGATAAAGTAAATACTGTCTTTCATACAACATATAAACACAGAGGGAACACCAAAGGTCTAGGAGATAAACTATAAGCAAGGAGGGGATGAACAACAAAAGAGCTCTTAGCGAACCGATCCTATCTGCAGTCTGTATGAATGCTTTCACCGGCATCTAACACCCAGACTGGCAGGGATATAAAGGAAGCTAATTAGAACATAATCAAAAGCAGCAGGGCGAGGCTGGACCTAGTCTTAGCAAAGAGCTAGGTAAAATTAACTCTCTCATTACCAAACACAAAGTAACAGCAACTCAGCTGCGAGAAGTCAGAATGTGCAATAGCGACGATCCTCGTGGCGATGCACCCATGACAACACTGCATCCATCACACACTATAGCAGCATGACTCCACTCCTGTTCCTGCTGGCTAGGAAAGAGTGTGAGAGGGTGGGTGGAGCTTGTGGGTTAGAGCAGGAGAATTGAGGGTAGAAAAGAAGAGTCTTCCCGTAGGGGAAGAAGGGGAAAGACGTGCGTAGGCAACCTTCCCATAGGGGAAGGATGGAAGAGCTAGAACCGTACAGCAGTCTCCTAGTCTGGAGGAGCTGCTAGACAGAAAGACAGAAGGAAGCTCCCTGAAGAGGAAAAGGATTTCTCAGAGGCACGGGCAGGACAAGTATTACCCGTGGGGCTCGTTCCAGGCTGACGGACGTCAGCTGGGGGAAAATCCAGGTTGCAGAAGGGACTCGGCCCCTAGCCTAGTGGAGCGTACAACAGGACTCAGCTAACAAACCGACAGCTGTGGCAACTTTAGGGGTCACAGCCAACAACCACAATTATCTTCTCCTGAAAGGCAGCTATAAAGAATCAAGGAAACGCTTTGGGCACGTTATCCAACAGGGTTCACAGCTGCTAGCCTGGGACACTGATTGTGTGGTGCTGGGAAGGAAGAGGAGTAGAAATCAGCACAGTGAGATGACCAGGAAGGCACCTACTGAAAGGGAGCTCTGGACAGGTGTTCTCCATCTACCTGGAAGTTGGCTGGATTCCTCACCTGGAGGACGTGGCACCAAGCGGGCATCTGTGCGCACCAAAACTGTGAGTAAAGCTTTGGAAAATGCATCTGACTGTGTCCTCTCAAGTTCTTCCAGCAACACTCACTCAGCATTGCTACATCCCTTGCCAAATACTACATTCTACATGTGCCCTGGGACATAGTTCCACCTGCTGGGAACTTTACCAACTCTGCTGCATCACCACCAGTCCCAGAGGATCTGCACTGCAGCGCTGGTCACCTCTGACCAGAAACCACAGGTGGCGTCATGAACACTCTATTACAAACTCTACCATCCCTTGTAAATATTCCCTTTTATTGGACGCACAGGGCCACGGACTGGGTCACTGCTGCTGTGACACTTTCCCTTTAAGAAGCGGCCTGGTACTGAGTACCCCACTGCCCTGGCGGGCGATCCATATACATAAGATCCAGCCTTCACGTCTTCATCTGCTTGCTGTTACTGAATGCAAACATTGATTCCTGAGGATGAACTGACGAGCAAGCAAATCACTATGAAATCACAGCAAGCAAATATCTACTAAAACACAACAATATCGATGCAACCGGTGCTCAGTGATGGAAAAGTCTGCATCCCGTAGAGTCATGGACTCTACTCTACGGGAGTAGTCCAATAGTCTTTAGTAAGTGGCCAGCTTCTCACACTACCCAATATGGTATCCATAAAACATCAGCCCAGGGTGGAAAAATAAGCCCTCACACATCCCCATAGCCAAAAAATTAAAACGCTACAGGTCTCGGAAAAAGGCGACATACACTAAATTGTAAAATCAATGGAGTCATTCAAAAGTTCAACTTGTTTTGCAAAAAACAAGCTCTCATGGTTATAGTGATGGAAAAATATAAAAGTTAGGGCTCTTGGAATAAGGGGAGGAAAAAACGAAAGTGCAAAAATGGGAAATAACATGGTCATGAAGGGGCTAAAGTCATCTGAATTATGGAAGTAAGATGGAATAAACCATAAAGAGTTTACGGACCTTTTTCATTTTAGTACCCACATTTATTTTCATAAATCAATAGTAGAAGGGAAATAAAACTTGGTAATATATCTTAATAGAGAAAATGTCTCTTATCCTTATCAGTCACTTATGTTGCTGAACCATCTGCATTCACTCTCAAAAACTGCAACCATATTCAACTCTCTCTTCAGTGAAGGATCAAATTGCACTTTCTGCCAATAAGTCTTTGGAGAGAGGAGGTGGGAAAGGCTGGATGGAGAAAAAGGCAGTACACACACAAAAGTTGCTGAGTGCTGAGGGAAAACGTTCCAAAAAAATGTAAGAAGTGATAAATAGTTTCAGGCTTTGTTCACACTGCATTTCTGTAGTGCGTTCCCAGTTATTCCATTTGAATCTCCCTAAAAATGGGATTCAGACAAACCCCCGATGGAGCTGTGCACTGCAATGACAAGACTGGAGTTCTAATGAACCCAGTTTGTGTTTTTTTTTTTTCCTGAATATGTTCGTTTGTTGCAGCCAAAGCCGATTCTACCATTTCGGGTATGTTTCCACTGGGCGTATTTGGTAAGTATTTGCTGCGGATTGGACGCTGTGTACAGCCGCAGCGTCCAATCCGCAGCATCGATGTTACAGCATAGTGGAGGGGATTTTATGAATGCGGCGCATCTTTATAGACCGCAGCATGTCTATTTATTTTGCGGAGACGCTCCGTCTCCGCAGGATAAATAACCCAGTCTATGTATAGGATGCGGTGATTTCGCATGTGTTCAATAAACACATGCGGTATCACCGCACGTACAGAAGCCAGCAGCGCTTTGGGTGGAGCCGGGTATCTGCTGGATCCAAAGCGCTGCCAGCATGCAGCGTGGACACATACCCTTCTATTGCCTGACAAAAAATTAAAGTGGGGCCCCTCTCCGCAGTGCAATGTACACCTTGGCTTGGAGGATATTTAGCATAGCACTAAGTCTGAATCATACCTTTCCATTCTTAACCCCATAATGACCGTCGATACGCCTTAAAATGGCGATCGGGAATAAGGCTACAGCTCCCCAGAGTCAGAAAATCTCTGGGTTCTCAATACTACTGTGTGCCCGCAATGTTACAAGTCTGCCCGCTGTTACAATGTTTTCTCTCTCTTCTGACATGATGTACATTTCATTATGCCACCCGAGACCCCCACTACCTGCGCCATCCCGTAACCTCCTGATACGTCCCCCCGGCCTGAGTTCATCTTCCTGGAAAAAAAATGGTGGACTCAAGCACAGTGTGCCCGCCGAGATCTGCCGGCCAGTACCTGATAAAAATAGGACATTTTTCTATTGGTTCCTATTGATCGCTGTGATAGACACTATCACAGTGATCAGAAGAAAAAAAGTAAATCAAATCCCCCTTTGTCACCCCCTTAGATAAAAATGATAAAATATTTATTTTGTATTTTATCCATTCTTTGCAGTTGGGTTAGGGTTAAGGTTTATGTTAGGCTTGGGTTATTCATACTAGTAGGGATGTGCTGGTCAGTATTTTTCTGTTTGTAGCAAACTTATGTGACGTGCACTCCCACGCCCAATTTCACCAGATTCAGGTGGTTTTAACTAGCTGGATCCTTCCTGCCCCATATATCGGAGGGAATTTAGTCCAGGAGAAATGTGTTATCAGGGCAGGGACTGAACTATAAGGTACGCATTGACGTTGCACTTGGGCTCATATACATTGGCAAATCTATGTGCCAAGTACCTTCTTTTTACTGTAAATTTTCCTATAGCAAATTTTGCATTTCCAATTTTTCAAAATTTCACATGTACGTAATATAGCACTTAACCAATGTTCTATGACAGTAAGGCAGTTCCAATTTTCTAGATGTACCATACCAAACAATTGAGATTGCAGCTTTATGTTTTCTTAGGCTTGGGTTATTGTTAGAGTTGTGTTAGGGTTGGGGTTAGAATTATTTTTTTTCAAAAGTAAAAAAAAAATGACGATATGACGGCTAGTGTTGAGCACAAGTGCTTGCTATTCGAGTTTGCATCGGGTGCTCGGGTATGCACGGAGTATGGCGGATCCCCACATATCTAATAGCTGCAAAACATGCGGTGCAAGGACTCGAGCATTCGCAATTTTTCGTGCATACGCAAACACCCAATGCAGACTGGAGTAACGAACACTTGTGCTCAACACTAATGATGACATCTATATATATATAAGAGGCATCATGATTACTCGCTAATCCCGCCCCCTGCACAGTAGCTCCGCCCCTCACCACATTACCACACACAAACCCCCCCACACCACATTGCCACACACAATCCTGCCCCCCACCACATTACTACATATAATCCCGCCCCCCACCACATTGCCACACACAATCCCCCCCCCCACCACATTACCACACACAATCCTGCCCCCCCCACCACATTACCACACATAATCCCGCCCCCCCACCACATTGCCACACACAATCCTGCCCCCACCACATTACCACACACAATCCCGCCCCCACCACATTACCACACATAATCCCGCCCCCCCACCACATAATCCCGCCCCCTCACCACATTACCACACATAATCCCGCCCCCTCACCACATTACCACACATAATCCTGCCCCCCACATTACCACACATAATCCCACCCCCCACCACATTACCACACACAATCCGCCCCACCACATTACCACACACAATCCCGCCCCCACCACATTACCACACATAATCCCGCCCCCTCACCACATTACCACACACAATCCTGCCCCCCCACATTACCACACATAATCCCACCCCCCCACCACATTACCACACACAATCCCGCCCCCCACCACATTACCACACATAATTCCGCTCCCCCACCACATTACCACACACATTCCCGCCCCCACCACATTACTACACACAATCCCGCCCGCACCACATTGCCACACACAATCCTGCCCCCCACCACATTACCACACACAATCTCGCCTCCCCACCACATTGCCACACATAATCCCACCCCCCCACCACATTGCCACACACAATCCTGCCCCCCACCACATTACCACACATAATCCCGCCCTCACCACATTACCACACACAATCCCGCCCCCACCACATCACCACACATAATCCCACCCCCACCACATTACCACACACAATCCCGCCCCCCACCACATCACCACACACAATCCCGCCCCCCACCACATCACCACACATAATCTCACCCCCCCAACACATTACCACACACAATCCCACCTCCCACCACACATAATCCCGCCCCCCCACCACATTACCACACATAATCCGCCCCCCCCACCACATTACCACACATAATCCCGCCCCCTCCACCACATTATCACATAATCCTGCCCCCCCACATTACCACACAAAATCACGCCCCCCACCACATCACCACACACAATCCTGCCCCCACCACATCAACACACATAATCCCGCCCCCCACCACATCACCACACATAATTCCGCCCCCCACCACATTGCCACACATAATCCTGCCCCCCCAACACATTACCACACATAATCCCGCCCCCACCACATTACCGCTCATAATCCCGCACCACCACATTACCGCTCATAATCTCGCCCCCCACCACATTACCGCTCATAATCCCGCCCCACACATTACGTGTGGGGTCAGGCACGCAACTGCAGCAGAAGTACCACTGCAGCAAAAGTACAGAGAAGCTGCAGTTATTTCAACGGCTGACAATTAACATCCATCTCCTCTCCTCTCCTCACACAGGTACAATCTCTACAACCTCTGCTTGCTGGGTCTGACTACTATTCAACTTTTCCTTTAAATGGTACAATCTCTACAACCTCTGCTTGCTGGGATCTGACTACTATTCAACTTTTCCTTTAAATGGTACAATCTCTACAACCTCTGCTTGCTGGGATCTGACTACTATTCAACTTTTCCTTTAAATGGTACAATCTCTACAACCTCTGCTTGCTGGGATCTGACTACTATTCAACTTTTCCTTTAAATGGTACAATCTCTACAACTCTGCTTGCTGGGATCTGACTACTATTCAACTTTTCCTTTAAATGGTACAATCTCTACAACCTCTGCTTGCTGGGATCTGACTACTATTCAACTTTTCCTTTAAATGGTACAATCTCTACAACCTCTGCTTGCTGGGATCTGACTACTATTCAACTTTTCCTTTAAATGGTACAATCTCTACAACCTCTGCTTGCTGGGATCTGACTACTATTCAACTTTTCCTTTAAATGGTACAATCTCTACAACCTCTGCTTGCTGGGATCTGACTTACTACTGTTCAACTTTTCCTTTAAATGGTATATAACAGTGGCTGCTGAATGTTTGCTAAATTAATTTGTTGCATTGTATTCAATACTTACTGCTGTATAGCCATGCTGGGGCCAGTAGAGATGCTATCAGGTGCAAGGTGTTACCGCATATGGATGCAGCCAGGCCCTGTGCCTTTGATTGTCTATCCTCCCCTGGTGTGCTGGGCAGCTGCTAATTTATCCCAAAGCAGCTACCATAACTCTCCCACCTGATCCTCTACTCAGTCCTATATATTCAGTAGCAGTCTAAGGGGGGCACGCGTGGGGGTCAGGCACGCAACTGCAGCAGAAGTACCACTGCAGCAAAAGTACAGAGAAGCTGCAGTTATTTCAACGGCTGACAATTAATCCATCTCCTCTCCTCTCCTCACACAGGTACAATCTCTACAACCTCTGCTTGCTGGGATCTGACTACTATTCAACTTTTCCTTTAAATGGTACAATCTCTACAAACCTCTGCTTGCTGGGATCTGACTACTATTCAACTTTTCTTTAAATGGTACAATCTCTACAACCTCTGCTTGCTGGGATCTGATACTATTCAACTTTTCCTTTAAATGGTACAATCTCTACAACCTCTGCTTGCTGGGATCTGACTACTATTCAACTTTTCCTTTAAATGGTACAATCTCTACAACCTTGCTTGCTGGGATCTGACTACTATTCAACTTTTCCTTTAAATAGTACAATCTCTACAACCTCTGCTTGCTGGGATCTGACTACTATTCAACTTTTCCTTTAAATGGTACAATCTCTACAACCTCTGCTTGCTGGGATCTGACTTACTACTGTTCAACTTTTCCTTTAAATGGTATATAACAGTGGCTGCTGAATGTTTGCTAAATTAATTTGTTGCATTGTATTCAATACTTACTGCTGTATAGCCATGCTGGGGCCAGTAGAGATGCTATCAGTGCAAGGTGTTACCAGCATATGGATGCAGCCAGGCCCTGTGCCTTTGATTGTCTATCCTCCCCTGGTGTGCTGGGCAGCTGCTAATTTATCCCAAAGCAGCTACCATAACTCCTCCCACCTGATCCTCTACTCAGTCCTATATATTCAGTAGCAGTCTAAGGGGGGCACGCGTGTGGGGTCAGGCACGCAACTGCAGCAGAAGTACCACTGCAGCAAAAGTACAGAGAAGCTGCAGTTATTTCAACGGCTGACAATTAACATCCATCTCCTCTCCTCTCCTCACACAGGTACAATCTCTACAACCTCTGCTTGCTGGGATCTGACTACTATTCAACTTTCCTTTAAATGGTACAATCTCTACAACCTCTGCTTGTGGGATCTGACTACTATTCAACTTTTCCTTTAAATGGTACAATCTCTACAACCTCTGCTTGCTGGGATCTGACTACTATTCAACTTTTCCTTTAAATGGTACAATCTCTACAACCTCTGCTTGCTGGGATCTGACTACTATTCAACTTTTCCTTTAAATGGTACAATCTCTACAACCTCTGCTTGCTGGGATCTGATACTATTCAACTTTTCCTTTAAATGGTACAATCTCTACAACCTCTGCTTGCTGGGATCTGACTTACTACTGTTCAACTTTTCCTTTAAATGGTATATAACAGTGGCTGCTGAATGTTTGCTAAATTAATTTGTTGCATTGTATTCAATACTTACTGCTGTATAGCCATGCTGGGGCCAGTAGAGATGCTATCAGGTGCAAGGTGTTACCAGCATATGGATGCAGCCAGGCCCTGTGCCTTTGATTGTCTATCCTCCCTGGTGTGCTGGGCAGCTGCTAATTTATCCCAAAGCAGCTACCATAACTCTCCCACTGATCCTCTACTCAGTCCTATATATTCAGTAGCAGTCTAAGGGGGACGCGTGTGGGGTCAGGCACGCAACTGCAGCAGAAGTACCACTGCAGCAAAAGTACAGAGAAGCTGCAGTTATTTCAACGGCTGACAATTAACATCCATCTCCTCTCCTCTCCTCACACAGGTACAATCTCTACAACCTCTGCTTGCTGGGATCTGACTATATTCAATTTCTTTAAATGGTACAATCTCTACAACCTTGCTTGCTGGGATCTGACTACTATTCAACTTTTCCTTTAAATGTACAATCTCTACAACCTCTGCTTGCTGGGATCTGACTACTATTCAACTTTTCCTTTAAATGGTACAATCTCTACAACCTCTGCTTGCTGGGATCTGACTACTATTCAACTTTTCCTTTAAATGGTACAATCTCTACAACCTCTGCTTGCTGGATCTGACTACTATTAACTTTTCCTTTAAATGGTACAATCTCTACAACCTCTGCTTGCTGGGATCTGACTACTATTCAACTTTTCCTTTAAATGGTACAATCTCTACAACCTCTGCTTGCTGGGATCTGACTTACTACTGTTCAACTTTTCCTTTAAATGGTATATAACAGTGGCTGCTGAATGTTTGCTAAATTAATTTGTTGCATTGTATTCAATACTTACTGCTGTATAGCCATGCTGGGGCCAGTAGAGATGCATATCAGGTGCAAGGTGTTACCAGCATATGGATGCAGCCAGGCCCTGTGCCTTTGATTGTCTATCCTCCCCTGGGTGTGCTGGGCAGTGCTAATTTATCCCAAAGCAGCTACCATAACTCCTCCCACCTGATCCTCTACTCAGTCCTATATATTCAGTAGCAGTCTAAGGGGGGCACGCGTGTGGGGTCAGGCACGCAACTGCAGCAGAAGTACCACTGCAGCAAAAGTACAGAGAAGCTGCAGTTATTTCAACGGCTGACAATTAACATCCATCTCCTCTCCTCTCCTCACACAGGTACAATCTCTACAACCTCTGCTTGCTGGGATCTGACTACTATTCAACTTTTCCTTTAAAATGGTACAATCTCTACAACCTCTGCTTGCTGGGATCTGACTACTATTCAACTTTTCCTTTAAATGGTACAATCTCTACAACCTCTGCTTGCTGGGATCTGACTACTATTCAACTTTTCCTTTAAATGGTACAATCTCTACAACCTCTGCTTGCTGGGATCTGACTTACTACTGTTCAACTTTTCCTTTAAATGGTATATAACAGTGGCTGCTGAATGTTTGCTAAATTAATTTGTTGCATTGTATTCAATACTTACTGCTGTATAGCCATGCTGGGGCCAGTAGAGATGCTATCAGGTGCAAGGTGTTACCAGCATATGGATGCAGCCAGGCCCTGTGCCTTTGATTGTCTATCCTCCCTGGTGTGCTGGGCAGCTGCTAATTTATCCCAAGCAGCTACCATAACTCTCCCACCTGATCCTCTACTCAGTCCTATATATTCAGTAGCAGTCTAAGGGGGGCACGCGTGTGGGGTCAGGCACGCAACTGCAGCAGATGTACCACTGCAGCAAAAGTACAGAGAAGCTGCAGTTATTTCAACGGCTGACAATTAACATCCATCTCCTCTCCTCTCCTCACACAGGTACAATCTCTACAACCTCTGCTTGCTGGTTGACTCTATGAACTTTTCCTTTAAGGCTAAATTCTACAACTTTCTGGGTCTTCTAAACCTTTTGGTACAATCTCTACAACCTCTGCTTGCTGGGTTGATATTCATTTTCTTTAAGGTACACTTAACCTTCTTGCTGGATGATACTATTCAACTTTCCTTTAAATGGTACAATCTCTACAACCTCTGCTTGCTGGGATCTGATACTATTCAACTTTTCCTTTAAATGGTACAATCTCTACAACCTCTGCTTGCTGGGATCTGACTTACTACTGTTCAACTTTTCCTTTAAATGGTATATAACAGTGGCTGCTGAATGTTTGCTAAATTAATTTGTTGCATTGTATTCAATACTTACTGCTGTATAGCCATGTGGGGCCAGTAGAGATGCTATCAGGTGCAAGGTGTTACCAGCATATGGATGCAGCCAGGCCCTGTGCCTTTGATTGTCTATCCTCCCTGGTGTGCTGGGCAGCTGCTAATTTATCCCAAAGCAGCTACCATAACTCCTCCCACCTGATCCTCTACTCAGTCCTATATATTCAGTAGCAGTCTAAGGGGGCACGCGTGTGGGTCAGGCACGCAACTGCAGCAGAAGTACCACTGCAGCAAAAGTACAGAGAAGCTGCAGTTATTTCAACGGCTGACAATTAACATCACCTCTCCTCTCCTCACACAGGTTTCAATTCTACAACCTCTGCTTGCTGGGATTCTTACTATTAATTTTCCTTTAAATGGTACAATCTCTACAACCCCTGCTTGCTGGGATCGATATATTCAACTTTTCCTTTAAATGGTACAATCTCTACAACCTCTGCTTGCTGGGATCTGATACTATTCAACTTTTCCTTTAAATGGTACAATCTCTACAACCTCTGCCTTGCTGGGATCTGATATATTCAACTTTTCCTTTAAATGGTACATTTTCTACAACCTCTGCTTTCTGGGATCTGATACTATTCAACTTTTCCCTTTTAAAAGGTACAATCTCTACAACTCTGCTTGCTGGGATCTGATTACTACTGGTTCAACTTTTCCCTTTAAATGGTATATAAAAGTGGCTGCTGAATGTTTGCTAAATTAATTTGTTGCATTGTATTCAATATTACTGCTGTATAGCCATGCTGGGGCCAGTAGAGATGCTATCAGGTGCAAGGTGTTACCAGCATATGGATGCAGCCAGGCCTGTGCCTTTGATTGTCTATCCTCCCTGGTGTGTGGGCAGCTGCTAATTTTTCCCAAAGCAGCTACCATACTCCTCCACCCGATCCTCTACTCAGTCCTATATATTCAGTAGCAGTCTAAGGGGGGCACGCGTGTGGGGTCAGGCACGCAACTGCAGCAGAAGTACCACTGCAGCAAAAGTACAGAGAAGCTGCAGGGTTTTTTCAAGGTGAAATT
>JARQOD010011358.1:0-23719 GCA_033576555.1 Oophaga sylvatica
TGGCATCAAACCCGGCCGCACGGCAACAAGTTTTTTTTTTGGATTGACCAGGCTGCGACACAAACACAGCCCTGCCCTCCTCAGGCTCTGGTAAGTGCACCTGTTCTGGCCTGTTTCCCCCTTTTCATTTTGTGGTTGCTGTTTGGCAAGTGTGGAGGTCAGATTGAAAGCCACTCTGGACCGGGGTCGCTTTTACCTGTGCTTGCCTTACTGGCACCATGGAGTGATTCAGCAATGCTTCAGTACTTTTGCAGTTTATTTGCATCTTATTTTTGCAGTTTTTTTTTTAAATTTAGGAGGCCGAAAAGGCAAGCGAAAATAGAAAACGTAGATAGGACGCCCCATAGAGAAACCTTGTCGTGGCGGGGCTCAAAGAATTACAATTATTTGCCAAATGTCTCATTTTTAAAAAAACATTAGAAACTAATTGGCAATGCACTTAATTATTTCATTCTGACCATGTGCGGCGCTGGCTTCTCCCCCCTTTTCTTGTTCGAATTGGACGTGGCTGACCACCACTTGTTGCCGGCGCGCCGGGTTACAGGCTTTTTACGTTTTTTTTCTTTTTGGATTGACCTAGCTGCGACACACATACAGCAGCCCTGCCCTGCCCGGCTCTGTGTAATTGTGCACCGTGTCTGGGCCGTTTCCACCCTTCTCTTGGTTTGGTTTGGCAATGTGGAGGTCAGATCTGAAATGTCCATCTCTGGACCTGGTCGGCTTTTACCTGTGCTTGCCTTACGGCACCATGGGAGTGATTCGCAATGCTTCAGGTACTTTTGCAGTTTATTTGCAGTCTTATTTTGAGTTTTTTTTTTTTTATATTTAGGGGGGCCGCAATGGCACAGCAAAATAAAGACGTAAGTAGGCTGCCCCATATGAGAATGCCTTGTCGGGCGGGTGGCTCAAAGAATTGATAATTATTTTGCCAATGTCTCATTTTTAAAAAAACAGTTAGAAACTAAATTCAATCCTTAATGTATTTCATTCTGACCATGTGCGCGCTGGCTTCTCCCCCTTTTCTTGTTCATATTGGTACGGCTGACCACCACTTGTTGCCGTCCGCCGGGTTACGGCATTTTATCGTTTTTTTTTTCTTTTTGTATTGACCTACGCTGTCACACTACAGCACCCTGCCCTGCCTCAGGCTCTTGTAATTGTGCACCTGGCGGGCCTGTTTCCCACCCTTCATCGTGGTTGCTGGTTTGGCAGTGTGAGGTCAGATCTAAATGTCCATCTCTGGACCTGTCGACTTTTACCTGGCTGCCTACTGGCACCATGGGAGTGATTCAGCAATGCTTCAGACTTTGCATTTATTTGAGTCCTTTTTTTTGCAGTTTTTTTTTTTTTTTTATATTTAGAGGCCGCAATGGCACAGCGAAAATAAAAAAAACGAGATAGGACGCCCCATATGAGAAGCCTTTCGTGGCGGGGTGGCTCAAAGAATTGATCAATTATTTTCCAAATGTCTCATTTTTAAAAAAAACAGTTTAAAAACTAATATGTGCAGAGCACTTAATTATTTCATTCTGACCAGGCGGCCTGCTTCTCCCCTTTCTTCCAATACTTATGCACTTGTCAAATTTTTTGGATACAGATTGCACATTTTCTGTTAGTACAAAACCTCATTTTAAGGCAGAAACATTACTGGGTCCAATATTTAGATATATCAAACTGAAATAGCTGTTGCAAAAAACTAATTTTTTATCAAACATTAAGCTTAAGATTAATAGGGTCCCAAACTTTTTCATATAATGTAACTATATAATACTGCCCTTTTGTCAAAATATAATTAAAAATACTCCCAGTGTTTATGTTTGGGGAGCTGGAGTGCAGGAAAAAAGGCAATACACCAGAGCATTGGAATCTATGGATTGCAGTACCCTGACAACCACCACAACTTACAGCCGGGAGCGTCCCCACTTGGTCCTAACGCCTCGTCACACCTAGAAAAACTACACCTAAAATAGAAATAGGAAAGCTTTCGCCCCGGGGGGGGGCAAGAACCCCAAAGATTAGAAAGCCCCCAAAAGTATGGCGGTTAGACAAGAGGAAATACCTACACAAAAGAAAATAGAAACAAACGCGGGCCCCAAACTATCTAAATAGAAAAGGACAGGAAGGGTACTTACTGCAATCCAAAAACCCTGAAAAACACCAACCACTAATTTCAAAAAACACCTGAGATCACACGACCTCTACCACCTAAATTACTCTCGTGCAACAAAATCAAAACAGCACCACTGAAAAAACTGGAAAAAGCAAAAAACAAAACCAGGGCTGAACTAAACGAGAAGGCAGAAGCCCCCGGGGGGACCCAAAGGCCCCCAAAGAATGCAGGAAAAAGCAAAAATAAGCAACAACACAAAAGAAAAAAATTCTTATCTTTCAGAGATGCAGCACGACACAGCAGGCTACAAGGGAAACTGGAATGAAGGATTCAACCAGAACAATTGATCACCGGCAACCCGAAGGGAAAATGACTCCCTTTATAAGACCATCATAAACCCAATTCCCTCCTCACAATCTTCACTAGTCCCCGCTTGTAACCACCAAAGGGGGCCCTTTTCTCAAACTCATCCAAAAACCCCTTCCCCAAAAAGAACCCCCCCCTTGAGGGGGCACCGAACCCCATTTGAGCAACCAGGTCGTTTCGGATGATTCATATACCACGGATAAGTCTCCAGCATGGATTCCAAGCAAACACCCAAGAATTGTCTCCGACCAAAACCCTCCATTTAACCAAATACTGGAGTCTTCGTCAGAAAAACGAGAAACCCAATATTTTCTCAACCAATCCCCAAATTGCCCCAACCCAAAACAGGGTCAGAGGCACAGTACAGGAACCCTGGCTCAACAAACCTCTTCAAACAAGGACTTGTGGAACACGTTATGGATCTTAAATGTCCCTGGAAGAAGCAAACGAAAAGAAACAGATAATAATCTCCATGATCAATAAGGTCCAATGAACCAGGCTTAAATTTAGGAGATGCTACTCTCTAGGAATATTCTTTGAGGACAACCAACCAATCCCCCACTTAAACCGAGGACCATCAGCCAGCCGGTTAGCAAACCCTGGGCCTTCTCCTGAAAGGGACAACCCCCACTACCTGGTCCCAAAACTGTTGCATACGCTCAACAACAGAGTCAAACCTGGACAGACGAAGCTTCCGCGTCCTGAAAGAAAAGAGGGTGAAAACCAGAATTACAGAAAAACGAGAATCAAAGTGGCGACAGCCCATTATTAAGAGCAAACTCAGCCAAAGGCAAAAAAGAACCCAGTCACCGTCACAGACCAAAGCACTAATAAGTCTCTAATGTCTGGTTTGTTCTCTCAGTTTGACCATTGGCTAGGATGAAATGCCGAGGAAAAGACAATTGAACAAAAACAAAAAGTCCTCCAAATCTGGAAACAAACGGACTCCTCTTCGACACAATTTTTTTAGGAATGCCGTGTAAACAACCATTGCTGAAAAACAACGGCACCAATTAGGGAGAAGGAAAATAGGTAATGGCACAAGATTACATTTTGGAAAACCTATCACAAATTACCCAAGGTGGTCATTCTCTAGAAACAGGAAGATCGGAATGAAATCCAAGAGATTGGGTCCATGGTCTCTTGGGCCAGGCAATGGCATCAACAAACCACTAACGGAGCAAGGCTTGGAGCGAGAGCAAGTCCCCAGGACTGCACAAATTCCCTGACATCGCGAGACAAGGTAGGCCACCAAAAGGACCCACTAACCAATCCTTGGTACCAAAAATTCCGGGATGCCCACCAATGCGGAACAATGAATTCAGACACACACTCTTTTTCCATGGCCGGGACAAAAATTTTTCCAACGGCAGCGCTCGGGGCCATCCTCCGACACCCCTCCAGACAATTCCAAAATGGGCAGATGCGGAAAAACTACACCCCTTTCAAAATAACAGAAGGATCAATAACTCAGGAAGTCCCAAGAAACCCTCGAAGGCATCCCCTTAACATCTTAGTGCCAGGAAAAAGAAACCACAAAATTAAAAACGTTGAAAACAAGCCCCCTGGCCTGTCAGGATTGACCCTGGCAGAACCAGAAGACCAGATTTTATGGCCGTAAGGACCACCACCTGATTTTGGCCCCTCCAGCCAATTCCCTCCATTTTCTTCAAAAGCCCACTTCAAGGCCAATAACTCCCGTTACCCACGTCAAAATTTTAGTTCAGTAGGAGAAATTTTTCGAGAGAAAAAGCACAAGGGTTATTTTAGAGGTCTCTGGATCTTTTGGGACAAAACGGCACCTGCCCCAATCTAAAGAGGCCAACCTCCACCGAAATGGCAGAGAAACATCAGGCGGCCGAAACAGGGCAAAGTGAATCTCTGCTTAAGTTCCTGAAATGCAGGACGCCCTCAGGAGGCCAATTCACCACTCAAACCCTTTCTGGTCAAATCATTAATGGTTTTAACAAAACAGAAAATTAACCAATAAATTTACGATAAAAATTGCAAAACCCAAAAACTCTGAAGAGCCTTTAAAATGGTTGGGACCCAATCCAGATGGCCTGAACCTTGACCGGGGTCCATTTCAATAACAGATGGGACAAAAAATCCCAGAAATGAATCTTGGACGCCAAAAAGACACTTTGGATCCCTTCACATACAAGCATTATCCCTCAAAATCTGAACACCGTCCAAACATTTTCCATAGGTCGCATCATTAGAAAAAAATCAAGAATCATCCAAATAAACAATCAGAAATTTGTCCACAAAACCCTGAAAATGTCACATGAAGGACTGGAAGACGGAAGGGGATTAGGAGCCCAAAGGGCATCACAGTTACTCAAATGCCCTTCAGGGGTTTGAACCGTCTTCCATTCCCCCTTGCAAATCGAATAAGGTTATACCCCCCCTGAGGTCAAGCTTGGTAAACCAATAGCGTTTTTCACCCTGGAAAACAGGTCAAAATCAAGGGTAACGGTTTATTTTCACAGTAATATGTTCAAGAGACGATAATCAATACACCGGCCTTAATGAACCATCTTTTTTGGCCACAAAAAAAAACCGGCACCTAAGGGTGAAGAGGATGGTCTGATATGACCCTTCCCAATATTCCTTGAAATAAACCGCATAGCGTCATTTCGTACAGACAAGTTAAAAAGGGCGACCTTTAGGGAATTTAACTACCCGGCACTAATTCAAACGCAGTCATAGCTCCTATGGGGAGGTAAGGATGCAGATTTACTTTCGCTAAACACACAAAAAATCAAACAAAAGCAGGAACACCTGGCTTGGGGGGAGGCAGAAAAAACAGGAGTGTTGGGGATTAACACATTGGCAGCCCCAACTGGTTCAGACAACAGATTTCCAATCCAAAACAGATAGAGACTGTACCAAGGGGGAAACCCAGCAACATAATGCTGCAATTATATAGAACCAAAAATTTGCAGCCTCCTGGTGATCAGGTTCAACCCTCATTATCACCTGAGAAAAAACGGGTTTATTCTCAGCCAAAGGGGTAAACGATCCCCAGTAGGGGATAACTTCTGTAGGGATCAAGGGAAACCCAAACGTTTAGCAAAATCAAATCCACAGTTAAAGTGCTCAAATCAACAAAGCCTACAAAAATGAGGACAGAGAGCATACAGAGTGACAGTTTAATAAAAAATTAGTCTAACACTACCAAGACCAACTGAGCGGCAAACGTCTTCCCCCCGCTTAGGGCAACTGAAATAGCATAGAGGCATCACCAAAGTAGAAACATAACCTATTGCGCTTTCGAAACCAGACGCTGTCCCCAACACCACCCATCACACTGCATGGGCTCAGAAGCTGGCCCAAGGAACACCACTCCACGCATACTTCCCGCCACGCAAACGTCTGTCCATTTTTAATCGCTAATGACAAGAATCGAACCAAAGGGGCAGGGGAAACCCACCAAACACCTTTACATTATCCACAGACCTTCCGGAAAAGGGCCCCAAAGCGCGCATTCCATTTGGTCAGGACTGCCCACCACGAACCTGACATAAACTCAGCGCACAACCCCTGATTTAATGCCAACAAGGCTTTTTTACTTGAACAGTACATTAGGCCATCGTACAATAACCCCAAAGCCTAAAAAACGCATCAACAACACTCAAAACAGGATCCCCAGGATCAGGAAAAAGCCCCAACCTGAGGATCGCCGCGCAGGAAGAATAAATTTGAACCTGCTGCGCGCGTTTCCTGAGGATTAGATTTTTAAGGCAAAAACAATTTTTCAATTATTTTTTAAATTCTGAAACTTAGCTCGATCCCCTAAAAACAAATCGGCTTTGGGGATCCAGGTTCCACAACAGGCAACCCGCAAGTTAAGTATTGGACAGTTCTAAGCGTCTTTGCTTGGTGGATGAAAAATACTTAGACACGGTTATAAAGAAAGTCTTGTATTGCCATACAAATTGGAAAATAAACACACGGGTTTTGCAAACACAGAAGCAGGGAGACACAGCAGGGCCAAGTAACTAAGCTAGCAATAACCCCACAACAGATTCAGATCTTCTTCCTGTTACCGCAAGTCCGTCAAACAATAGGCTCTCAAGAGCAAGTTCAGGTCCACAATGCTTCAGAGTTCCCATAGGAATGGTGGTACAAGTCCAAGGCTTCAGGAGTCAAAACACGGTCACTGCAGGCAATTCTGAACACTTTTTTACTCACTGTGGCGTTTTAAGAAAAACGGAAGAATCAGGGGGGGAACAGCAAGCTGGAAAACCCATTTTGACTGAGGGCAAGAAGCTGCAGCAAAAACAGAAAGAAAATGGCAGACGAACAAACGAGTTTCAGAAACAGAACACGAACCTTAAATACTCCCCCCTTAGGGGAAAACCTCCGGATACCTCAACCAGGCTTTGTGGGACCTCTGAGAAACGCGGAGCAAGCGAGGAGCATTAACGTATTACTGGCTCCCATGAGTTGTCCTCCACTGGGTAGCCCTGCCTTTTAAAATCAGATATTGTAACTGATTTCTATACAACCGGAATCAAAAAAATCCTTTCCACCACAAATTCTTCCTGACCACGACTACACGGGCCAGGGCAAGAAAGAACGTCCAGGAAACGTATTGGGTTCGCAGCCTTTATTAGGGATACATAAAGACAGGGTGGATTCTCATAGTCTGGGGGGCAGTTAAAACACAACAACGCACTTATAATCTTACTGATTTTATAGGGCCAATGTCCATGTCCCAACTTAACGAGGAATCCTTAACTTAAATTTCTGTTTGCAGCCAGACCAGTCCCTACCTTTTAAAAGCTGGTGCAGGTTTACGAAATTTATCTCTGCCTTCTTTACCTTTCCTGAAACCGATTCCAGATTCTCCTTTAGAAGATCCATATTCTTCTTAAAGCGGCTCTTTAGCCACTGCTGGCAAAGGCGTCTCTATGGGAAATCTGGAGAATTTAGGATATAACCTAGATTAGAGTAAAAAGAACTGTTTAGTGGAGGCACTCTGAAGTTGTTTGAAGAGAACTCACCAATGGAAGTAGATCCACCCAATCACCTGTAGTTGGCAGAAAAGCAGCGAGAACTGCCCGGTTTGATTGGTTCGTTCGGTTTGTCCATTAGTCTGGGGGATGAAAACAAAGAAAGTTTACTTTAATTCCAAGCTGCACAGAAATTTTGCCAAAACCTAAAGTGAATTGCACCCCTCGACCGAAATAACCTCATCCGGTACCCATGAAACGAAACACATCTTTAATCACAAATCTAGTCTGTTTTGCAGTGGTAATCCGACACAAGGGAAAAATGAGCTGCCTTTGTTAAACGGTCAACCACCACAAAATATGTTTTTCTTCCCTTGAGAGGTTGGTAATTCCACAATGAATCCATAGAAATGGATCCCCACGGGCGGGACGGGGTGGGAAGAGGCGTAACAGACCGTTGGTGAAGGCGAGGTGTCTTGATCTTGCACAAACCTCACACGAAGTACAAGCCAAAAATCCTTCCTACAAGTGGGCCCCAAAAAAACAGAAAGAAATTCCCGTGCTTTAGAATTCCTCATGCCCGGCTATTTGGAATCGGAATGAGTTGCAATACTCCAATCTGACTGTTTCAGGTATATACAGACGTTGTCCCAAATCCCACACCATTCTTAAGACAAACTTACTCCCTTGGGGGTTGAGCCAACAAAAATCCGCAGGTATGCTTCCTTATGCTTTAATTAGGTCTTGGATGAATCACCCTGGAATCAATCAGGAAGAATATCTTAGGGGGAGTAATTGGACGTGCTCTGCTAGTAAATCCTAGAGAGTGCTCCCTTTCCATTGCGCGATCCGGTCTAAAAGAAATAATAAAATTAAAGGTTTAAGAAAAGATTCCAGCACCTGGCGAGGAGTCAGCACTTAGCCACCATAAACTCAAGATTACGATGGCGTCGAACGACTATTTGCTGTGCACCCTTAAGAAGGTGTCTCCATTCTTTAAGCGGCAAAATGCCAACAACTCTCTATTGCCCACATCGTAGTTCTTCTCACCGAAGACAACTGCTTAAAAGAAGGCACAGGGAGCAAGACATTTTCCCTGTTCTCTGAGAGAGTATAGCTCCCAGGGGCACAGCTGAAGCATCCACCTCTTTATAAGGCAACTCTGGGTTGGGATGACTAGGAAAGGTGCAGTGGTAAATTTATTTTTAGACGGGAAAATCTTCCTGGGCTTGGGGAGTCAGGAGAATTAACCTTCCGGGAATTTTGGGTGATAGGTGACACTACCTCAAAATTTCTAATGAAACGTCTAAATAAAGTTTGCAAACCCTAAGCGCTGTACCTCCTTCACATTCTAGGGACTTGCCAATCATTGAGGCTGGGTTTTACTTCCATCCATACTAATTCCTTGTGTAGACAGACATACCCCAGAAATTGAATTTCGGTCTTATGGAATTCACACTTTTAAAAGCTGATTAAAGATGAATTTTGTCTTAGACTTCCAAGACCATTCTCACATTCCATGATTTCCTCGGGAGTTAGAAAAAATAAAATATCATCCAAATAATTTACCACGAATGTTAAGGATCCCTGAAGATGTCATTCACCAAGTGTTGGAAAGGGCTGGGGCAGTACTCAACCAAAAGGCAAACCAATATTCAAATGTCCAACGTGACCTGAAGCAGTCTCCATTCATCCCCCAGGTCTAATACGACAAGTTTAGGCCCCACGAAGATCTATTTAGAAAAATTTGGCATTCGCACTCTCTCCAATAACTCAGGATTAAAGGCAATGGATAACGGTTTTCAATAGAAACCCTTTATTGAGTTCCCTATAGTCTACGCATGGTGTCAGGATCCCTCTTTCTTCTTTACAAAGAATATGGTGCCCCTGCAGGAGAAAGAGGGCTATGAAGCCCTTGGCAGATTTTCGTCTATGTCTCTTTTAAAGCCTTCACTCGGGCCCCGCCAGGGGTAGATCTTACCAAAAGGATCCTGCCCAGGCAAAAATTCAATTTGGACAACATAGGCGGTAGGAGGAAGCTGGCACGTTCTTCTTGTCACATAAACCACATACCTGGTATACAGCTGGAGTTCAGGACTGAATGGTTCCTTTAGGAACAGAGCAAGCGAAATTTTCGGACTCACTGTTTTCTGGAAAGTTAATTCTTGCCTCCCCAGTTAATGTAGGATTCTGACCTCAGCCATGGTACCCTAAATAAGGGAAAGTGGAGAAGAGATAAGCATAAAGGCAGTTTCTCTTGATGTCTTTACCCCATAAGAACCCTTTAAAGGCTCTGTTTCCGATCCACGGTCCAGAGGTAGCAGGGAACCCCACAGTTTCCACTGTACTGGAGCGCCTTCTTCACTGAAACGATTCCCTGTTTTAGAGCAAAGGAGACATCCATAAAATTCCACTTGCACCTGAGTCGATCATAGCAGAGCTAGACACCCAGGCTGAGACAAACCCAAGTTTGATGGAAAGAAAACAGTGGAATTGTTTTTTCTTACAACCAGCTGGGACACCGCGAGGAAACTTGAAAGATGGCAGATTTCACAGTAACGCCCTCGAGGAACGGAGTTTTTAAGTCCAGAAATCAAATCGTTGCGCAGCTCCTCTGGAGCCTGAGGCTCGGACGACAGATCCCCTCTCCAACACTCACAATGAATGAGTGCTGCAGTATCTTGCGAGAACGGCTGGACAGTTAATAATAAATGCCCGACTTACCACAATAAAAACAAATTCTCCTTAAAACGATGTTCCTTGCGTGATCAAACCCGCGTAGAAAAAATCAACTGCATGGGTTCAGGTTCAGGTTCCCGTGTAATCCATTCAAAGCCTTAGCTGGAAGGAAGGTAGGAAAAGTTAGTACATTGCTTTCGAACCACTCTCTTCCGCTTCATTAAACATAACAATAACGAGCAGTTTAAAAATCACCTAACGCAGGGAGGTCGGCACGACAAGTTATCCTTAATTAGGGGGAAACCCCTTTCGAAAAATGATTTTTTTTTGGGGGAAGTCCCAGGTGGTACAAGGGCCCATCTCCTGAAATCCAAGGCATATTCACTACCATTCTTACCGGCGCAAACTAAATGGCTGCTTTCAGCTGTTGCAACCTCGATTGGGGTCATCAAACACCTGCCCCATGGCTGAAATAAAACACAAGGTGTTTCAAACAATCATCCCATCCTCAACAGAGTTTGCCCATACAAACCTTGTTTTAAGCAACATAATTATAGTAAGCACCTTAGAACGTTCATAGGAAATTGTGAACATTGCAGAAAAAAAAATTCATGATTAACAAATCCCCTGAATTTTTCCACGTTCACCACCAAAAACAAAAGGGGGCAACTGGAATCCCAGAACTCCCGGGGCCACGGCAGGGCCTGGGACTCGCCCCTCCAAACCTCAATCCTGGGCTCGCAAATCCTGGGTAGTCTGCAACCACTTCAAATTGTGATTATTTAGGTCCTGAAATTTGAAGACGGGCTTTAATTCTGCAAATCTGCAAGGAATTATCATCACTCCCAAAGTTCCTTAAGCGGCCTCCATTTTCCAGATCTTTTTTAAAAACAGATACTGGAAGGAGAGAAAAAAAAACAATAGTTTTTCACCTTGGCAACACTGAAGAAAGAAAAAACTTTAAGGGAATGCTCCCCTGGAATGGTTGTGAGAAGCCAACCACTATCACACAGAAACTTTCAAACCAGACATCTGATACCAAGTTTCAGCAGACAAAAAGAAAGAAAAAAAAAAAAAAAAACAATATTTTACCTTGGAAACCTGCAGAAAAAAAAACTTAAGGAATTGCCACCTGGAATGGTTTGAAAGTCACAACCACTGTCATCCAGAAAGTACAACCGGACATCCAATCCCAGTACAGCAACAAGCCCTTCCAACCCACAGACCAACGTTTGGCTTCAAAAATTTGTAAAGTATGGGTACATTCATATAGCGCTTGTTGCTTGGGTGCGATAAAAATACTTGAACACAGGTTGATAAAGAAAGCTTTATTGCTTCATACAAATTGGCAAAAAAAACCCCAGGTGCAAACACAGAAGAGGAACACACGGCCAGAGGAACTAAGCTCAGCAATAACTCTCCACAACAGTCAGATCTCTCTCTTTACCGCAAGTCCGGCAAACATGAGGCTCTCAAAGCAAGTTCGATCCCAAGTGCTTCAGAGTTCCTCAGTAGATTCTGGGAGTAAAAGTCCAAGGCTCAGGAGTCAGAACACAGGTTTCACTGCAGGCTAATTCTGAAGCACGATTCTCAGCTGTGGCTGTTTAGAAGCAAACGGAGAAAAATCGGGGCGGGAACATGCAAGCGGGAAAACTCATTTTTCTAGGGCAAAAAAAGCCGCAAAACAGAAACAAAATGGCAGACAACAAACTGAGTTTCAGAAACAATACACAGAACCTTACAGCAAGATAATAGCAATACCCGAACCTCAGTGGCAAGCTGATCCACACGGCCAGACAAACTGTGCAAACTCCATTGGAGAAAAGATCCTCCCCAGCACCCAGAGATACAGAGGGAAAAAAAAAAAATGCAACAACAGAAAAATATCTTCTGACAACTCTGACAACCTTTTTCTATCACAATATTTTTTCCCTTCTGTGAGTACCATACAATTTTCAATTTTTAGGCGTGATACTGTTATGTTTCGGTAGCTGAGGAGTGCAGGTAAAAAAGGCAATACACCAGAGCAGTTGGAATCTATGGGATTGCAGTACCCTGACTAACCACCACAACTAGAGGCAGCCGTGGAGCGTCCCCACGTTGGTCCCTAGACGCCTCGTCACAGCCTGAGAAACTAACTACACCTAAAGATAGAAATAGGAAAGCTATCTGCCCGGAGCAGAACCCCAAAGATAATAGAAAGCCCCCAAACATGTAATGGCGGTTAGACAAGAGGAAATACTGACACAGAAAAAAAAATAGAATGAGCAAACGCTGGGGCCCAAACTATCTAAATAGAAAAGGACAGGAAGGGTACTTACTGCAATCCCAGAAAACCCTGAAAAACACCAACTCTACTAATTTCAAAATCACCTGAGATCACACGACCTCTACCACCTAAATTAGCTCTCTGGTGCAACAAAATCAAAACAGCAGCCACTGAAAAAACTGGAAAAAGCAAAAGAACAAAACTCAGTGGCTGAACAAAACTGAGAAGGCAGAACCCCCCGGGAGGGGACCCAGAAGGCCCCCAAAGAATGCAGGACAAAATGAAAAAATATAGCAACAACACAAAAGAAGAAAAATTCTTATCTGGTAGCAGGAGATGCAGACACGACACAGCAGGCTACAAGGGAAACTGGAATGAAGGATTCAGACCAGAACAATTGATCACCGGCAACCCTGATGGGAAAATGACTCCCTTATATAAGACCAGTCAGTAACACCAGATTCCCAGTCCCCAATCTTTACTAGTACCGGCTTGTAACAACCAGAGGGAGCCTCTGCTCAGAACTCATCTCAAACCCATTCACAACACCCATGTACAAGATTTTAACGATTATAATACTAACCCCTACACATGTGTTCAAAATTGTTGGTACCCCTCATTTAATGACAGAAAAACCCACAATGGACACAGAAATAACTTGAATCTGATAAAAGTAATAATAAATTAAAAATCTATGAAAATTTAAAAAAATGAAAGTCAGACATTGCTTTTCAAAATGTGAAGAACGATGCCGACCGCCACACGGTAGCCCGGGGTATCACAGTTTCTGATCCCACCTCCTGCCACCAAATGTGAAGGACGCCCCCCGTCCTCCCACGTCACCAATGTGACGTAACTCCACAGGCACAGCTCTACGGTTTCCCCCTTTGTCTCTCAGGTCAGTAAGGGCACTGCACCTAGAGCAAAAAGGCCGCTGGGAGGGTGTCCTGTTACCCACTGGGTATTCTAAGATTCGTGATCAGAGTAAAAGCATCAGCCCAAGATTAATTTTATGGTTTAATTTCCTTAAGGGCGCACTAGATAATACAGAAATATACAGTAAAGCTATACAACGGAATTTCAATGGATTTGCAGTCAGAGAGAAATACCACAATAATGTACAAGGCTTAAAGGTATTAGCTATAGATCAATATTACCAGTTGTATGGACATGGGAGACAGGGAGCTCTGCGATCCCCAGGTGAAAGTCTTAGTTGCTGGACAGTCCCCCAAAATGTGTGCCGCTGCTCCCTTGGCAGGTCTGTCTCTTGTGCTTCTTGCTGCTGTGAGAAAAATGGATCCATCTGCCCAGAGCTCACAGTTCTTAAACCTGCTAGGTCCCTCCCCTCTGTGTCCCGAGGGGGGAAGATAATCTCCACCCTTAGCTCCCTGGCAGAATTTATTCCTAATATCTAACAAAGGGGTTAACTTTCTCCAGGACGATCGGATCAGGACACGAGAGGTACCAGTGGATGCGTATGTTTTTGCCTGTCACATAATATCAAACCTGGCCCGATTGGGTCATTGTGGATGGCCAACTCCATATCTCATCCCCCCCAAACCATCACTGACTTGGGAGTTGCACCATCAAATGCCCGAGGTCCGCCGGGGTCACACAGATATTTTTATGAGAATGTACCTACAAGATGTGCTCATAATTCATAATCCTAGAACGGAGCCTTCATGTCTGGGATATACAATAGCTGTGTTTTTCATGGTCTTGCTGAAAGGTATAGTCCTAATTGAAGCCTCCAGCTTTGAAGCACGCATACTAATCAGGCCTGGCTATTCACAATGAGCTGTAAACTCTGTTTTGGGGTTAAAATACTTAGCATACTAATGACCTTCTTATCAAACAGGGCCTGAATTGCTTAGCATACTGAAAGGCCTGGCCTTTGCCTGAACTATGTGAAGTCAGGCAAAATATCTTCACTGGGCCAAGCTCAGACCAAAATGGAGGCTGGAGCAGGCCAATATCCAAAATGGTGGCGGTTCCTTCCTCACAAACCATGCTTCCACAGAATTAAAAAAAAAAAATAAAACGCATGAAATAGGCCTGGTCAGAATGATGGTACCCCTGAAAATATTGTGATAAAAGGGACATGTTAAATCAAGGTGTGTCCACTTATTTAGCATCACAGGTGTCTACAATCTTGGAATCAGTGAGGGGGCCGTTATAGAGGGCTACAGATACTCACTTGCTGTTTGTGACATGGTGTGTATCACACTCAACATGGACCAGAGGAAGCGAAGGAAAGAGTTGTCTCAGGAGATTAGAAAAAAAATTGACAAACATGTTAAGGGTAAAAGTTATTAGACCATTTCCAAGCAGTTTGATGTTCCTGTGACTACAGTTGCTCATATTATTCAGAAATTTAAGATCCATGGGACTGTACCCAAACCTCCCTGGACGTGGCCGCAGGAGGAAAATTGATGACAAATCAAAGAGACGGATAATACGAAGGGTAACAAAAGACCCAGAAAAACTTCTAAATAGATTAAAGGTGAACTTCAAGCTCAAGGAACATCAGTGTCAGATCGCACCATCCGTCGTTGTATGAGCCAAAGTGGGTTTCATGGGAGACGAAAAAGGAGGACACCATTGTTCAAAAAAATCATAACAAAGCCAGACGGGAAATTTTTGCCAAACTGCATGTTGACAAGCAACAAAGCTTTGTGAGAATGTCCTATGGACAAATGAGATAAAAATGGAACTTTTTGGCAAGGCACATCAGCTCAAATGTTCACAGACGGAAAAATGAAGCATATCAAGAAAAGAAAAATTGTTCCTACTGTGAAACATGGAAGAGGATCTTTTATGTTCTGGGGCTGCTTTGCTGCATCTGGCACAGGTGTCTAGAATCTGTGCCAAGGTACAATGAAATCTCAAGACTATCAAGGGATTCTAGAGAGAAATGTGCTGCCCATGTCAGAAAGCTTGGTCTCAGTCGCAGGTCCATGGGTCTTGCAACAGGATAATGACCCAAAACACACAGCTAAAAACACCCAGAATGGCTAAAAGGAAAACATTGGACTATTCTGAAGTGGCCTTCTATGAGCCCAGACCTAAATCTTATTGAGCATCTTGGAAACAGCTGAAAACATGCCGTCTGGAAAAGGCAACCTTCAACCATTCTTGAGGAATGGGCCAAAAATACCTGCCGAGAGGTTGCAGAAGTCTCATTGACAGTTACAGGAATCGTTAAATTGCAGCGTATGCCTCAAAAGGTTGTGCAACAAAATATTAAGTTAAGGGTACCATCATTTCTGTCCAGACCTATTTCATGAGTTTTATTTTTTAAAATTCTATGGAAGCATGGTTGAAAAGCAATGTCTGACTTTCATTTGTTTCATTTTCATAGATTTTTAATTTATTATTACTTTTGTCAGACTCAAGTTATTTCTGTCACCATTGTGGGTTTTTCTGTCATTAAAAGAGGGATACCAACAATTTTGACGATGTGTGTATGTGCAAGAATATAACTACTACATTACTGACCTTATGTACAATAATATAACTATTATCTTTCTTCTATGTACAAAAATATACCGGCAATTGCTATAAGATCCCCTTATGTCCAAATATATAACTATTTTATGAATTAGTGTTCTGAAATGGCTATTCTTAAGTCTTCCGCCAAATACAACCCTTATCATAAATCATTGAATCCATGTGACTAAACCTGAAACTTAGTTTTATTAGAATTGAATAGCTTTCTAAAGCTGAATCTCCTTTCCTGACATCAGTCTGAGCTGACAACAGTGGGGTGGGCAAGTTTTATTTTTGCATTTACCGACAGGCATGTTTTGCCTTGAGCACAAAGGTGTTGCAAGTCAGAGGAACATTAATGTATTTAGACAAAGATACAAATACAAATCATCCTTGCCACACCTACTACATCAAATTTTCATGAGCTGCTGCACCATGAGCTATTTTATTAATTTTAAAAAGCAAGGATTTTCATGTTTTTGGTCTGCATTATCACAGATATTATTTGTTGTTGTAGAGCAGTAATGGTAATGGGGTCTGCAGAACCCTAGAGTTTAATGTAATACTACATGATTGTGTACATTGGACATGATCTGAGTATTAACAATAATATTTCCATTCACTGAGAGTGACCAACCTTGAACATTGTTAAAAAAGTGAAACACAAAGTATATTTGAAATTGCCAGAACTACTCATTTACATTGTGGGGGAGAAATGTGATAGCTGATGTCCTAGGGCAAAATGGGGACCAAAATGGGGCCTCAGAATCTCCTGAATATATAATATAGTATTAGCACATGTGCTCATTATCAATGCCTGAATTCTTAATAATATAAAATATAATGTATTGACGACCGCAAGCAGAAATGCTGAACATTATGAGAGACTGAATTCAATGTAATATTAAAAAAATGTTACATCTTCTCATTATATAATGAATAAGCACAATATATAATATATTAATATATATAATATAATATAATATATAATAAACAGGACAAAGATATGAAAACTGAAAATGAGATGGCATGGGTCTAAACTCGTCCTGCCACTGATCTGTGCTGTAAAACAATGTCCACTTACATTTTCTTGCACAGTTATCACTTCTACCATGTAGCAGTTCGAAGATGTCTTTGTTCAGCACTGTGTAAACACTTTCCACCTCCCAGTTCTGCTCTTATACTTTTCATGCCAACTAAAGGAGGCACAATGCACTTAATACTTCCACAATTTTCTCTTGTCAGACTGGTATTGAATAGACTGCCGGGAGGACAATACGTGGCCTTAAAGTGACTTGTACTTGCCTTGGAAATGGCTACTTAGTAGTACCACTTTCCAACACTATTCGTGGCCCATGCTTCCCTATACAGCAGTGCATTAGTGATAGATCTATTCTGTGTGTCTACTGCAGAATCACTTGGGAGAGTGTTAGGTATCTCAATACTCTTTTTTGCATTTTTGGACAAAACTTCTTATGTGTTTCTCATTATTTTATTAGTGGTTAATATTTAAGCAGTTCTCCAGTAGCATAGACCTCATAGCTTCAATTTACACCTCTTCAAAAAAAATGTAGAGCCATGAGACATCCTCTCTGGGTGTCACCAGGCAGAGGACATTTCCCTCTCTGCCCTCCCGGTACAGGTGTGTCTCGTACTATCTGCGCCCAGGACTTGTAGCACAAGTTCTGCAGCTTCTCTGTGTACAGGTTTGCTCTGCTTACACGCACAACTCTTCATTAACGTTACCCGCTGCCTGGGAGTAGTATACGCCGCGGAGGATCCAATTCTTCGAGGATCATATGGTGACCTATGGTGACCTGGTGGTTATTCTGGGATTTATGCCAGGTAAGAGTCTGGTACCATATTCTTATGAATGCCATTCATCAGGTTATTTTCCTTAGTGTGCGCTCATCGTTATGGAGGACCATGGGGGGGTTTATTATATTGTAAAGGGAATCATGGAGGGTGCACTACATTGTAGGAGGATAATGGGGGCTGCACAATATTGTATGGAATACCATGTGGGTGTACTATATTGTATGGAAGGCCGTGGGGGGTGCACTATATTGTATGGAGCACCATGGCATGAGGGGTGCATTATATTTTCTGGAGAACCATGGGGGTTGCATTATATTGTAGGGAGTACCATGGGGGTTGCATTATATTGTAGGAGGACTATGGGGGGGTGCATTTATTTGTAGGAGGACTGTTATGTTACGGTAGCTGAGGAGAGGCAGGCAAAAAAGGAAATACACCAGAGCAGTTTGGAATCTATGAATTGCAGTACCCTGACTAACCACCGCAACTAGAGGCAGCCGTGGAGCGTTCCTACGTTGGTCCTAGACGCCTCGTCACAGCCTGAGAAACTAACTACACCTAAAGATAGAAATAGGAAAGCTATCTGCCCCGTAGCAGAACCCCAAAGATAATAGAAAGCCCCCAAACATGTAATGGCGGTTAGACAAGAGGAAATACTGACACAGAAAGAAAATAGTATGAGCAAACGCTGGGGCCCAAACTAACTAAATAGAAAAGGACAGGAAGGGTACTTACTGCAATCTCAGAAAACCCTGAAAAACACCAACTCTACTAATTTCAAAATACCTGAGATCACATGACCTCTACCACCTAAATTAGTTCTCTGGTGTAACAAAAACAGCAGCCACTGAAAAAACTGGAAAAAGCAAAAGTACAAAACACAGTGGCTGGACTAAACTGAGAAGGCAAAGCCCCCGGAGGGGACCCAGAAGGCCCCCACAGAAGAGCAGGACCAAATGCAAAAATATAGCAAAAACACAAAATAAGAAATTGTCTTATCTGATAGCAGGAGATGCAGACACGACACAGCAGGCTACAAGGGAAACTGGAAAGAAAGGATTCAGACCAGAACAATTGGTCACCGGCAACCCTGATGGGAAAATTACTCCCTTATATAAGACCAATCAGTAACACCTGATTCCCAGTCCTCACAATCCTCACTAGTACCGCTTGTAACCACCAGAGGGAGCCTCTGCTCAGAACTCATCTCAAACCCATTCACAACAGTACCCCCCCCTTGAGGAGGGTCACCGAACCCTCATTTGAGCAACCAGGTCGGTCAGGATGAGTTCTATGATTACGCACGGATAAGTCTCCTAGCATGGATGTCCCGAAGCAAACACCCAAGAATTGTCTTCCTGACCATAACCTCTCCATTTAACCAAATACTGGAGTCTTCGTCTAGAAAAACGAGAATCCAATATTTTCTCAACCACATACTCCAGATTGCCCTCAACCAAAACAGGGTCAGGAGGCACAGCAGCAGAACCACTGGCTCAACAAACCTCTTCAACAAGGACTTGTGGAACACGTTATGGATCTTAAATGTCCCTGGAAGAAGCAAACAAAAAGAAACAGGATTAATAATCTCCATGAATTTATAAGGTCCAATGAACCTAGGCTAAAATTAGGAGATGCTACTCTCATAGGAATATTCTTTGAGGACAACCAGACCAAGTCCCCCCACTTTAAACCGAGGACCATCAGTCCTATGCCTGGTAGCAAACCGCTGGGCCTTCTCCTGAGGGGACAACCTCTCCACTACCTGGTCCCAAATCTGCTGCATACGCTCAACAACAGAGTCAACACCTGGACAGACAGAAGCCTCCGTCGTCCGAAGAAAAATCGAGGGTGAAACCCAGATTACAGAAAAACGGAGACATCAAAGTGGCAGAGCTAGCCCTATTATTAAGAGCAAACTCAGCCAAAGGCAAAAAAGAGACCCAGTCATCCTGATCACAGACACAAAGCATTTTAGATAAGTCTCCAAGTCTGGTTTGTTCTCTCAGTTTGACCATTGGTCAGGATGAAATGCCGGGAAAAGACAATTGAACACCCATTTAGAACAAAAAGTCCTCCAAAATCGGAAAAACGACCTCCTCTGTCAACACAAGTTCTCAGGAATGCCGTAAAAAAGAACCACGTGTGAAGAACAACCCACCAATTCAGAGGAGAAGGGGAACTTAGGTAATGGCACAAGATGTTCAATTGAAAAACCTATCACAAATTACCCAGATGGTGGTCATTCTCTGAGAAACAGGAAACGGAAAGAAATCCATAGAGATATGGTCCTGGCTCTTGGGCACAGCAATGCAACAACAAACCACTAAGCGAGAGCAAGGCTTGGAGCGAGAGCAAGCCCCCCCCCGGGATGCACAAATTCCCTGACATCCAGACAAGGTAGGCCACCAAAAGGACCGACTAACCAAGTCTCGGTACCAAAAATTCCGGGGATGCCCACCAATTCGGACAATGAATCCAACATCACACTCTTTTTCCATTGGCCGGGACAAAAAATTTTTTCCAACAGGGCACGCTTGGGCCCTACCTCCTGACACCCCTCCAGAGCAAGTCTCAAATTGGCGAGATGGCGGAAAGAACTACCCCCCTCAAAAAAAAAGGGGGATAGATAGCTCGGAGAGCCAAGGAAACTCCTCAGAGGGCATCCGCCTTAACATTCTTAGGGCCAGAAGAAAGGAAACCACAAAATTAAAACGTGGAAAAACAAGGCCCACCTGGCCCTAGGATTGGAGTCGCTTGCAGATTTCCAGATAGCCAGATTCTTATGGTCCTAAGGACCACCACCGATTTTGGCTCCCTCCAGCCAAGTCTCCACTCTTTTTTAAAAAGCCCATTTTCAGGCCAATAACTCCCGATTACCCACGTCATAATTACTTCAGTAGGGGGGGGAAAATTTTTTCGAGAGAAAAAGGCCAAGGGTTACTTTTGAGTCTCTGGTCTTTTTGGACAAAACGGCCCTCCCCCCAATTTTCCAGAGGCTCAACCCCACCAAATGGCAGAGAAACATCAGGCGCCGTAGAACAGGAGCGAAGTGAATCTCTGCTTAAGTTCCTGAAACGCAGAGACTGCCTCAGGGGCCAATTCACCACAATCAAACCCTTTCTGTCAAATCAGTTAATGGTTTAACAAAACAGAAGAAATTACCAATAAATTTACTAAAAATGGCAAAACCCAAAAACTCTGAAGAGCCTTAATGAAGTAGGTTGGACCCAAAATCACAATGGCCTAACCTTGACCGGGGCCATTTCAAAACAGATGGGGACAAAATAATCCCAGAAATGAGTCTTCTTTACGCCAAAAAAACTTTACCCTTCACATACAGAATTCCTCTCAAAAATCTGGGAATACAGTTCGAACATGTTTCACAAGAGATCCCATCATTAGAAAAAACAAATATCATCCAAATAAACAATCAAAACAGCCACAAAATCCCTGAAAAGTCATTCATGAAGACTGGAGACGGAAGGAGCATTAGGACCCAAAGGCATCACAAGGTCTCAAAATGCCCTTAGGGTTTTAAAAAGCCGCTTCCATCATTCCCCTGCTTAAGCGAAAAGGTTATACCCCCCCGAGGCAATTGGAAACCAAGTCATTTTTCACCCTGAAAACAGGTCAAAATCAAGGGTAACGGGTATTGATATTCAAGTAAATGTGTTCAAGAGACATAATCAATACACGGCTTAATGAACCATCTTTTTTGGCCACAAAGAAAAAAACCGGCACCTAAGGGTGAAGAGGAGGCTGATAGACCCTTCTCCAATGATCCTTGAATAAGACCATAAAACCTCATAGCCATGTTCATGTCAGACAAGTTAAAAAGGCACCTTTAGGGAATTACTACCGCACTAATTCAATGCGCAGTCATGCTCCTATGGGGAGGTAAGATGCAGATTTACTTTCGCTAAACACATCAAAAAATCAAACAAAAAGTCAGGAACATCCTCAGCCTGGGGAGGCAGAAAAACAGATTTTGGGGATTAACACATTGGCACCCCAACTGGTTACAACACAGATTTCCAATCCCCAAAACAGGAATAAGAGACTGTAACCAAGGAAACCCAGCACGATAATGTCATCAATTATATAGAACCAAAAATTTGCACACTCCTGGGATCAGGTTCAACCCTCATTATCACCTGAGAAAAACGGGTTTATTCTCACCAAAGGGGTAAATCACCCCATAAGAATAGACTTCTGTAGGGTATCAAGGGAAACCCACAACGTTTAGCAAAAACATAATCCCAGGTTAAAGCTGCCCAAAAAACGAAACCTGAGCAGAAATGAACAAAAAAGCATATCAGAGTGACAGTTTAATAAAAACTTAGTCTGAACACTACCCAAGACAACTGACGTAAAATGTCTTTCCCCCTTAGGGCAGACGAAATACATGAAGGCACACCACATAGAAACATAACCCATCGCTTTCGAACCATACGCTGTGCCCCCCAAAACCCTCTATCCCGCATGGGTTTCAAACTGGTTCACAAGGCAACACTATTCCACGCATACTTCTCCCCGCTCACGCAAACGTCTGTCAATTGAATCCTAAGACAAGAAAACATTTAGACCAGAGGGGACAGGGAATCCCACCATAACATCCTTTTCATTAATCCGCAGACCCTTCCAAAAGGGCCCCAAAGCGTCGCATCCATTTGGCAGGACTGCCCACCACGGAATCTCGCATATAACCCAGCGTCATCAAGCCCCTGATTTAATGCAACAAGGCTTTTTCAGCTTGATCATGACAAGGCCATCGTACAATAACCCCCCAGCCTAAAAAATATCAACACACTCAAACAGATCCCCAGGACAGGGAAAAAGCCCAATCCTGAGATCGCCGGCAGGAGAGGAGAAATTTGAACCGCTGCACGCGTTTCCTGAGGACTTAGATTTTAAGGCAAGAAACAATTTACAATTATTTTTTGAAATTCTAAACTTACTCATCCCCTAAAAACAAATCTGGCAGGGATCCATTCCCAACAGCAACTACAAGAAACAGCAATACTCGAACCTCAGTGGCAACTGATCCCACGGCCAAACAACTGTGCAAACTCCTTGGGGAGAAAAGATCCCCCCCAGCACCCAGAATACAAGGGGAAAAAAAAAAACAAAAAA
Organism: Oophaga sylvatica; assembly: GCA_033576555.1. Lineage (NCBI taxonomy): Eukaryota > Metazoa > Chordata > Amphibia > Anura > Dendrobatidae > Oophaga > Oophaga sylvatica. The sequence goes on from JARQOD010011358.1 coordinate 22,829, forward strand.
ATGCAACAAACAAAAAAAAATCTCTGACAACTTTCTTCCCTTTAAAAATTTTTTTTTCCCCTTTTGTGAGTACCATACAATTTTTTTGGCCGGTGATCGTTTATGTTACGGTACTGAGGGGTGCAGGGGAAAAAAGAAAAACACCCGAGCAGTTGGAATCTATAATTGCAGTACCCACTAACCAAAAGCAACAAGGCGCCGTGAGGTTTCCCACGTTGGTCCAGACGCCCCCGCCAGCCGAAAACTAACACACCAAAATGAAATAGGAAAGCTATCGCCCCGGGGCAGAACCCCAAAATAAAAGAAAGCCCCCAAACAGTAATGGCGGTTTGACAAAGGAAATACGACACAGAAAAAAAATTAGACAAACGCTGGGCCCAAACTATCTAAATAAAAAAGGGTAGGGAAGGGATTTCTGCAATTCAGAAAACCCTGAAAAACACCCCTCTACTAATTTCAAAATCCCTAATCACACGACCCTACCACCTAAATTAGTTCTCTGTTAACAAAAAAAGCAGCCCTGAAAAAACTGGAAAAGCAAAAAACAAAACACAGGGCTGGGCTAAACTGAGAGGGAAAACCCCCGGAGGGACCCAAAGGCCCCCCAGAAGAGCAGGACCAAAAGCAAAAAAATATCAAAAACCAAAATAAGAAATTGTCTTATCTAAGCAGAGATGCAGACACACACCAGGGTACAAGGGAAACTGGAAGAAGATTCAGACCAAACAATTTTTCACCGGGGAACCCTGATGGAAAATTACTCCCTTTTATAAGACCAATCAAAACCCCCTTTCCCACCCCACAATCCCACTATACCCTTTTTAACCACCAGAGGGAGCCCCTGCCAGAATCATCCAAACCCATTCACAACAGAGGACCATGGGGAAATGC
>JARQOD010011359.1:0-23712 GCA_033576555.1 Oophaga sylvatica
CCCCATACAGGACCCCCAGACTGCCCCCCCTCATACTAATGATGCCCCAGCACAGGACCACAAGGACTGCCCCCCCATACTAGTGATGCCCCAGTACAGGACCACCAGACTGCCCCCCCATACTATGCTGTCCCCAGCCACAGTAACCACCAGACTACCCCCATACTAGTGAGCCCCAGCACAGGACCACCAGGACTGCCCCCCCATACTAGTGATCCCCAGTACAGACCATCAGGACTGCCCCCCCATACTAGTATGCCCCACACAGGACCACCAGGACTGCCCCCCCCCATACTAGTGTGCCCCAGACAGGACCACCAGGACTGCCACCCCCATACTAGTTGTCCCCAACAGAACCACCAGGACTCCCCCCCCCATACTAGTGATCCCCAGACAAAACCCCAGGACTGCCCCCCATACTAATGATGCCCCAGACAGAACCAAGGACTGCCCCCCCATACTAGTGATGCCCCAGTACAGGACCACCAGACTGCCCCCCCATACTATGTGCCCCAGCACAGTAACCACCAGACTACCCCCCATACTATGATGCCCCAGTACAGGACCACCAGACTGCCCCCCCCATACTAGTGATGCCCAGCACAGTAACCACCAGACTACCCCCCCATACTAATGATGCCCCAGCACAGGACCACAAGGACTGCCCCCCCCATACTAGTGCTGTCCCCAGCACAGTAACCACCAGACTACCCCCCCATACTAGTAATGCCCCATACAGGACCACCAGACTGCCCCCCCATACTAGTGATGCCCCAGTACAGGACCACCGGACTGCCCCCCCCCATACTAGTGATGCCCCAGTACAGGACCACCAGGACTGCCCCCCCTACTAGTGATGCCCCACACAAAACCACCAGGACTGCCCCCCCCCCCATACTAGTGATGCCCAGTACAGGACCATCAGGACTGCCCCCCCATACTAGTGATGCCCCAGTACAGACCATAAGGACTGCCCCCCATACTAGTGATGCCCCAGTACAGACTACCAGGACTGCCCCCCCCATACTAGTGATCCCCAGTACAGGACCATCAGGACTGCCCCCCCCATACTAGTGATCCCCAGTACAGCACTACCAGACTGCCCCCCCCCCCCATACTATGATCCCCAGTACAGGACCATCAGGACTGCCCCCCCAACTAGTGATGCCCCATACAGGACCATCAGACTGCCCCCCCATACTAGTGATGCCCCAGACAGGGCCACCAGGACTCCCCCCCATACTAGTGATGCCCCAGTACAGACCATAGACTGCCCCCCCATACTATGATGCCCCACACAGGACCACCAGGACGCCCCCCCCCCATACTAGTGATGCCCCAGTACAGGACCATCAGGACTGCCCCCCCATACTATGATACCCCAGTACAGGGCCACCAGGACTGCCCCCCCATACTAGTCTGCCATTACTGTGGGACCTCCAGATTCCCCCATAACAATACACCAGACATTACGAAGGGAAGACCCCGGAAGTGCAGCAGCAGCCCCCACACGCGAGTAGCCCGTACTGCAGGCGGCTGTCACACACCGGGCTCTTACCGCACTGCCGTTTCTCGGTCACACAGGTGGGGATTCTGCTGAAGGACGCGGCACCGGCTCTGACGTGACGTCACGGAGGGGGTAGCGACTACGTAGCCACTCCCAGACCATGTACGGCCGGCTGCATTGTACGTCCCTGGTCCGAGGCTGGCATCGGGATGCACCGTGTATAGCCTCCCTCGTGTGCAGGGATATTCACCGCCCAGGTTACCAGCTGCGGCTTTCTGGCTCTATGTTAGGAATGTTCGTTTTTACAAACATTGCGGTTTACGTGACATTTTATTTTCTTCCCAATCTGGTGATGGAGGAAAACTAGCATTTACCCACAGTAAACATGGCGGCCTAAAAACGTACGCCCCGCCCCGAGGTGCCCCTGATAATGTTGCATTCATAACTATGCCTTGCCTCCGCTACTTGATTGGTTCATTTAGGTGGTGTTTGCCTGAGGCGTGTTCACGACAGCCAATTGGCGAAGGAGAAGGTGTCTTTAATACAATTAGACTGTGGCACCATGGCAACCGTGGCTGTATCGCCGGGTCCACAGTGATGTGTGTACTGACACGTAAACCTTAGGTGACCACGTCTGCGAGAAGGGGAGCAGGTGATGGACCCGGGGAGGGAAGCATGTGAGGGACCCGGGAAGGAGTAGCAGGTGATGGACCCGGGAGGAAGCATGTGGGGGACCCGGAAGGGTAGCATATGGACCCGGGGAGGGAAGCATGTGAGGACCCGGGAGGGTAGCAGTGATGGACCCGGGGAGGGAGGCATGTGAGGGACCTGGGAAGGGTAGCAGGTGATGGATCCGGGAGGGAAGCATGTGAGGGACCTGGGAAGGGGTAGCAGGTGATGGACCCAGGGAGGGAAGCATGTGTGTGACCTGGGAAGGGTAGCAGGTGATGACCCGGGAGGGAACATGTGAGGACTCGGGAAGGAGTACAGGTGATGGACCCGGGAGGGAAGCATGTGGGGACCCGGAAGGGTAGCAATGATGGACCCGGGGAGGGAACATGTGAGGGACTCGGGAAGGAGTAGCAGTGATGACCCGGGGAGGGAAGCATGTGGGGACCCGGAAGGAGTACAGATGATGGACCCGGGAGAGAAGCAAGTGAGGGACCGGGAAGGGGTAGCAGGTGATGGACCCAGGGAGGGAAGCTGTGTGTGACCTGGGAAGGGTAGCAGGTGATGGACCCGGGAGGGAGGCATGTGAGGGACCTGGAAGGGGTAGCAGTGATGGACCCAGGAGGGAAGCATGTAGGGACCCGGGAAGGAGTAGCAGGTGATGGACCCGGGGAGGGAAGCATGTGGGGACCCGGAAGGGGTAGCAGGTGATGACCCGGGAGGGAGCATGTAGGGACCTGGAAGGGGTAGCAGGTGATGGACCCAGAGGGAAGCATGTGTGTGACCTGGAAGGGGTAGCAGGTGATGGACCCGGGAGGAAGCATGTGAGGGACTCGGGAAGGAGTAGCAGGTGATGGACCCGGGAGGGAAGCATGTGAGGGACTCGGAAGAGTAGCAGGTGAGGACCCGGAGGGAAGCAGTGGGGACCCGGGAAGGAGTAGCAGATGATGGACCCGGGGAGGGAAGCATTGAGGGACTCGGGAAGGAGTAGCAGGTGATGACCCGGGAGGGAAGCATGTGGGGACCCGGGAAGGAGTAGCAGATGATGGACCCGGGAGGGAAGCAAGTGAGGACCCGGGAAGGGAGCAGGTGATGGACCCAGGGAGGGGAAGCAGTGGTGTGGATCTGGAAGGGGTAGCAGTGATGGACCCGGGAGGGAAGCATGTGAGGACCTGGAAGGGTGCAGTGATGGACCCGGAGGGAGCATGTGAGGGACCGGGAAGGGGTAGCAGGTGATGGACCCGGGAGGGAAGCATGTGAGGGACCTGGGAAGGGTAGCAGGTGATGGACCCCGGCGGAGGGACAGGGCAGTGGACCGGGAAAGGGGGGCGAGGTGATGAGACCCGGGAGGGAAGCATGTGAGGGACCCGGGAAGGGTAGCAGGTGATGGACCCGGGGAGGGAGGCATGTGAGGGACCTGGAAAGGGTAGCAGGTGATGGACCCGGGAGGGAAGCATGTGAGGGACCTGGGAGGGGTAGCATGTGATGTACCCGGGAGCATGTGTTGGCCCCAGGAAGTGAAGTAGTGATGACCCGGCAGGAATTTCTATTGAGGGATTACCCAGCCCACTTCCCTGAACATAGCTGACTTCCGTAACCAGTGTCTGTGTATCGCCCCTTTTATTCTGATGAGTCCTTACATTGTAGGTTTCATTTTTCCATTGTAGAAAACTTGTAGTGTTAGGTCGGTGTTACACTAGCGTAGAATACGCCGAATGCTATGCGATAAAACATGCACAGCACTCGGCCAGTGCTAATCTATGGACAGCTCACAGCACTTTTATTTTCTCTGGCGAATTCAGTGTGCTGCCATTGTCACCGAGACTCACCAATGCAAGCCTATGGTGCGAGAAAAAAATCGCACAGCACTCAGACCATCGACTGCTGTCCGATTTGTACACACCGGTGTCCTTTGAAAATCTGGCAATTCATGTGCTGCATACAGTAAAATAACAGTGACAGATTAGAATAAATAGATATATACACATAGAATACATAGATATATAATGTCAGTGACACACAAATATATATAATATATAATAATATATTATATATAATATAATATATATATATACAGCTCTGGCAAAAAATAAAGAGACCACTGCAAAATTCTCAATTCTCAATTTTTCTCTTTATATATAATTTTTGTGTAAAATTAAATTGCTCTTTTATTCTATAAACTACTGACAACATGTCTCTGAATTTCCAAGCAATACATTTGCATTTATTTCAGAAAATGAAAATGGTCAAAATAAAAAATGCAGTGCTTGCAGACCTCAATAATGCTAAGAAAACAAGTTCATAATCATTTAGAAACACAATACTAATGATTTTAATTCAGGAAGAGTTCAGAAATCAATATTTTGTGGAATAACCATATTTTTAATCACAGCTTTCACGTGTCTTGGCATGCTTTCCACCATTTTTCACACTGCTTTTGTGACCTTATGCCACTCCTGGTACAAAAAATGTAAGCAGTTCCTTGTTTGATGGCTTGTGACTATCCATCTTCCTCTTGATTACATTCCAAGGTTTTCAATGGGTTCAGGTCTGGAGATTGGGCCACACAGGGATTTGATGTGGTGGTCCTTCAATCCACACATTGATTGACCTAGCTGTGTGGCATGGCGCATTGTCCTGCTGAAAAAAACAGTCCCAGAGTTTGGGAACATTTCCTGAGCAAAGGAATCAACTGTTTTTCTAGAATAACCTTGTAAGCGGCTTGATTCATACGTCCTTTCGCAAAGATTTAACCTGCCCAATTCCAGCCTTGCTGAAGCATCCCCAATCATCACTGATCCTCCAACAAATTTCACAGTGGGTGCAAGACACTGTGGCTTGTACGCCTCTCCAGGTCTCCGTCTAACCATTAGACAACCAGGTTGGGCAAAGCTGAAAATTGGACTCATCAGAGAAGATTACCTTACTCCACCCTCTATGGTCCAATCCTTATGGTCTTTGGCAAACTTCACCCCACCTCTCCTTTGCTTCTCATTGATGAAAGTTTTTTTTCTAGCTTTACATGACTTGAGCTCTAGGAGCCTGTTATGAACTGTTCTTCCATGCACTTCTCACCCCACTGCCATTTGCCATTCCTTTTGTAGGTCACTTGAATGTCATCCTGTGGTTGCTGAGTGACATTCGAATAAGAGACAGTCATCCCGTCATGGAGAGTCGTTTTCGCACTCTGCCGGCTGTAGCTTTGTTGTCCCCAATGTTTTGCTGCTTGACCTTTGTAATGGACTGATGTCTTAGAAATTTAAGGATGGAGGCAACATACACTCACTGTATCCCTCTGCTAGTAAAGCCAGAATTGACCCCTCTTTCCTCACTGAAGACTTTTCTTTTCACTCCTTTGGCATGGTTAAAAGTTATTTTTCATTCCTATTACTTTTGGATATTACTACACTTGTTTTACCATCCATTTTGTCCTATTGTAAGAGGATTGTGAACACCACAGCAGTGTTTTTGTTATACTTTCCTTCGTTAAATAAGATTTGGTTCAGGTGATCACCTAATAAGAAGCACATTAAGTAAATGAGGTGTACTCTGGTTGAAATTCAACTGACACTGGAATGGCTGTCAACATGTGAGCACCCCAGAGATTGGTTCCACAGTACCTTGCCTCCCTCCAGGGGGGAGTGATGTCATCCTGAAAGCAAGGAAGGATCCCTAACAGTAACACAGCATTAAAAACAGGAAATGTTGAAAAAACAATAATGGTATGCTCACTAGTGCACAAGAATAATTTATAAGTGAATAATCTCCCACAGATCCTGAATTATGGATGCAGACCATCCGGATAATATAAAAAAAAACAAGGTACACGGATGTGATGATGGAGGAGAAAAAACCGGCTGGTGGAAAAATAATACAGAATACAATGCCAGCAATAACGTATAATACCAAATCTTTATTAATCACATATGCACAGACATACAAAAAAAAAAAATAAAATAATATATATATATATATATATAATATATATATAATATATAAAAAATAACAATGAGGAAAAAAACCACAAATACAGGATAAGCAAATAATGTATGGCTCAATACAATAACCAGGTAACTATAGATAACAGATCAAATAATTAAAAAGGAACAAAAACCGCAAAAAATCATGCGGATGTTCCCATTATGCCAATATAACAATTACAGTGTGACCAATAGACATACAAGCAATATGAAAAAGGCACTAAATTGCAATAAAATAATGATAAAAATAATACATATAAAATATATTAGCATACAACAATGCAATAAAACTGAAAAAAATAATAATGTAATATAACAAAAGTGCATAAAAAAAGTGCACAAAAGATAGTGTGCAAACAGATCTACAATATGTGTCAATGACACTGTGCTTCAACCTAAATTGTAGAAGAGGTGCAAATCATGAACTGTTGAACTGATCTCACAAAAAGTGTGTTGTAAAAAATCTGATAACACAAATGCACAAAAAAAACACAAAATTGTGAGGTAATGTCAGTGCTTGTGCAAACAAAGCGCTGGAGTATGGCTAGTGAACAGCAAATTACCTGGAGCCGATGTGTAATGTGGTTCACCTCCAAGAACGCACCCCGACGCGCGTTTCTGAAATCAATTCCTTTGTGCAGATCAGTTCAACAGTTCATGATTTGCACCTCTCTGTTATGATTTGGTAGCTGAGGAGAGCAGGCAAAAAAAGAAATACACCAGAGCAGTTGGAAACTATGAGATTGCAGTACCCTGACTAACCACCACAACTAGAGGCAGCCGTGGAGCGTTCCTACGTTGGTCCTAGACGCCTCGTCACAGCCTGAGAAACTAACTACACCTGAAGATAGAAAGAGGAAAGCTATCTGCCCCGGAGCAGATCCCCAAAGAACATAGAAAGCCCCCAAACATGTAATGGCGGTTAGACAAGAAGAAATACTGACACAGACAGAAAATAGTATGAGCAAACGTTGGGGCCCAAACTTACTAAATAGAAAAGGATAGGAAGGCACTTACTGCAATCCCAAAAAACCCTGAAAAGCACCAACTCTACTAATTTCAAAAACACCTGAGATCACACGACCTCTACACCTAAATTAGTTCTCTGGTGTAACCAAAAACAAAACAGCAGCCACTGAAAAAACTGGAAAAAGCAAATGTACAAACATCAGTGGCTGAACTGAACTGAGAGGCAAAAGCCCCCAGAGGGGACCCTGAAGGCCCCCACAGAAGTGCAGGACAAAATGCAAAAATCAAGCACAAAAACAAAAAGAAGAAAATGTCTTATCTGATAGCAGGAGATTCAGACACGACAAAGCAGGCTACCAAGGAAACAGGAATCAAGGATTGAGACCAGAACAATTGATCACCGGCAACTCTGATGGGAAGGTGACTCCCTTATATAAGACCAGTCAGTAACACCTGATTCCCAATCCTCACAATCTTCACTGGACAGTCCAGTACCGTTTGTAACCACCAGAGGGAGCTTCTGCTCAGAACTCATTTCCAGCCTATTCACAACAGTACCCCCCCCTTGAGGAGGGGTCACCGAACCCTCATTTGAGCAACCAGGTCGGTCAGGATGAGTTCTATGATACGCACGGATGAGTCTCCTAGCATGGATGTCCGAAGCAAACACCCAAGAATTGTCTTCCTGACCATAACCTCTCCATTTAACCAAATACTGGAGTTTCCATCTAGAAAAACGAGAATTCAATATTTTCTCAACCACATACTCCAGATTGCCCTCTGTAACGGGTCTGGGAGGCGGAACCTCTGAGCTACTATACAAAGGGGTGGACCTTGTAAGAGAGCGGGTGGCGACCAGGGTGGACGGGCAGGTAGTCACAGCAGATAACCGGGGTAGTCTCTGGATGAACGGGCAGGAAGTCGCGGCAAGTGACCGAGGCAGTCTCTGGATGAGTGGGCAGGAGGTCACGGCAAGTGACCGGGGCAGTCTCTGGAAGAGTGGGCAGGAGGTCACGGCAAGTGACCGGGGCAGTCTCTGGATGAGTGGGCAGGAGGTCACGGCAAGTGACCGGGGCAGTCTCTGGATGAGTGGGCAGGAGGTCACGGCAAGTGACCGGGGCAGTCTCTGGAGGAGTGGGCAGGAGGTCACGGCAAGTGACCGGGGCAGTCTCTGGAAGAAGGTAGATACGACCTGTGATGGCTGAGCCTCCAGGTAGGCTAGCAGGAAGATAGAAGATGAGCGCTCCCAGGTGAGCGAGCGAGAGTCACTGGAATAGCAGAAGATCACGGTACGTGACGGCAGAGCCTCCAGGTAGGCTAGCAGGCAGGTAACAGATGAGCGCTCCCAGGTGTGCTAGCAGGCAGGTAACAGATGAGCGCTCCCAGGTGAGCGGGCGAGAGCCACTGGAATAGCAGAAGATCACGGTACGTGACGGTAGAGCCTCCAGGTAGGCTAGCAGGCAGGTAACAGACAGCAACCTGGCAGGAATCAGACAGGTATCTGGCAAAGACCCTGAGGACTGAAGCAGAGTAGTGAACAGTGCAACAACATTGCTCGGGCACCTCCATTTTGGAGGAGGGGCCTTATATAAGGTGAAGTCCTCCGGCCATTGGCCGGGGACTCCTTAGGACGACGCGCGCGGCCCCTTTAAGAGGGAGGGCAGCGCCCGCGCGTGCGCCCTAAGCACAGTGGCAGGAAAGGAGCGTGCGCCGCCAGCAGAGCGGCAGGAGGACGCCGGACCTGGAGCAGAGGGGTGAGGGGAACAGCGTCCCTGCCTGGCAGAGGGCAGGGACGCCGGCGCTACACCCTCAACCAAAACAGGGTCAGGAGGCACAGTAGTAGGAACCACTGGCTCAACAAACCTCTTCAACAAGGACTTGTGGAACACGTTATGGATCTTAAATGTCCCTGGAAGAAGCAAACGAAAAGAAACAGGGTTAAGAATCTCCATGATCTTATAAGGTCCAATGAACCTAGGCTTAAATTTAGGAGATGCCACTCTCATAGGAATATTTCTTGAGGACAACCAGACCAAGTCCCCCACTTTAAACCGAGGACCATCAGTCCTATGCCGGTTAGCAAACCGCTGGGCCCTCTCCTGAGAGAGGGACAACCTCTCCACTACCTGGTCCCAAATCTGTTGCATACGCTCCACAACAGAGTCAACACCTGGGCAGACAGAAGCCTCCGTCTGTCCTGAAGAAAATCGAGGGTGAAACCCAGAATTACAGAAAAATGGAGACATCAAAGTGGCAGAGCTAGCCCTATTATTAAGAGCAAACTCAGCCAAAGGCAAAAAAGAGACCCAGTCATCCTGATCAGCAGACACAAAGCATCTTAGATAAGTCTCCAATGTCTGGTTTGTTCTCTCAGTTTGACCATTGGTCTGAGGATGAAAAGCCGAGGAGAAAGACAATTGAACACCAATTTTAGAACAAAAGGTCCTCCAAAATCTGGAAACAAACTGGACTCCTCTGTCAGACACAATGTTCTCAGGAATGCCGTGTAAACGAACCACGTGCTGAAGGAACAAAGGCACCAATTCAGAGGAGGAAGGCAACTTGGGTAATGGCACAAGATGTATCATCTTGGAGAACCTATCGCAAATCACCAAGATGACGGTCAGTGAACATATAAGCCAATCTGTAAACTACAGAATTATAGTGAACATGAGCCAAGTGCCAAAAGGGACAAAGGTATAGCCTAGTGGAGCGAAATAGTCAATAGTCAGGTGTTGCTCTCTATATTCTATCCATGTGGTTGACTATTTCGCTCCACTAGGCTATACCTTTGTCCCTTTTGGCACTTGGCTCGTGTTCACTATAATTCTGTAGTTTACAGATTGGCTTATATGTTCACTGACACCTCTGGATATCAGGTCGTCTGAAGATTCACACCTCTGATTGACATATACGATTGTATTATTGTTATCATTTTAAGTTGTTATGTTGCATTTTGTTTCTTTTCCGTACAACCTAGATGTATGTGTAACCTTTTTTATTTTTTAATATATTTCAGTTCATTTCTGTACATATTGTCTGAGGAAGGCTATTGTTTTATGGCCGAAAACGTTCACTTTGTAAATCACTTTTATTAGTTGTGGATGCAAATAAAAGGAAAAACCACAAGCAACATATACTTTTTTCATTTCATTCGCTTTTGAGTGCCAAGTTATTTTTATTGTTATGAGAGTGAAGTTCTACCTAGACAAGAGACAGACAGAGAGAGAGGAACTTGGACGGAGCTTATAGCAGCCAGTGCTTCAGAGAACAGCGCTAGAAAGGAAACCTCACATCCCACCTGAAATAAGGGATTCCAAATTGCTTTCAGGCTGACCTACTCCAGCACTATCTGTACTCAATGCCCTGGATACTTTGCCTGCAAAACTGTAAGTAAAGCTTTGGAAACTGCATCTGACTGTGTCTTCTCAAGTCCTTCCTGTAGCACACACTCCACTCTGCTACATCTTCCAGCACCATTACTTCCTATACCATCTCACTGCCCTGAGACAAGCTTCACTTGTGAGGAGCTATTTCAACTCTGATGCATTACACCATCAGTCTCAGAGGATCTGCACTGCAGCGCTGGTCACCTCTGACCAGACACCACAAGTAGAATACCTTACTACAAACTCTAACATCCCCTGTAAATATTACCCTTTTATTGGATGCCCAGGGCCACGGACCGGATCACTGCCGCTGTGACACATCCCTTCAATACACCGGCCCGGTACCGAGTATCTCACAGCCCTGGCGGGCGATCCACATGTAGAGAAGCTGATTTTTATAAAAGTGTGCAGTGGTCTCTTAATTTTTGCCAGAGCTGTATATTACATAGATAGAAGAAAAGCAGGCAATTCATGTGCCGTGTACTGTAAAATCACTGCAGGACCCGACAGGCTAGAAGTAATGGATTACACACAAAAAATACATATAGGATAGATATATAGATGTCAGTGACAATTACAATTAGTGCATTGTGTGTGCAGCTTACTGTACATGTATTTAATTAATAAAAGATTATTTCTTGGAAAAAAATGGAGTGGGCTCCCGCGCAATTTTCGTAACCAGCAGAGGGATAGCTGACGGCTGGGGGCCGATGTTTATAGCCTGGTAAGGGGGTAATACCCATGAAGCTTCCCAGGCTATTATTATCAGCTCACAGCTGTAATAATATTAGAAATTTACAGTGGGCTAGTTGCAGACAGCTGCAGGCTGATATTAATAGCCTAGGAAGGAGCCATGGATACTGCCCCCAGGCTAAAAACATCAGCTCTCAGCCACCCCAGAAAAGGTGCATCTCTAAGATGCGCCAATTCTGGCACTTAGCCTCGCTCTTCCCACTTGCCCTGTAGAGGTGGCAAGTGGGGTGATAGGTGGGGGGTTGATGTCACCTTTGTATTATCAGGTGACATCAAGCCCCGAGGTTAGTAATAGAGAGGCGTCAATTAGACACCCGCATTTCTGACCCCATAGTCACAGTGTAAGAAGACACAAACACCCAGAAATGAGTCCTTTAATTGAAAGAAAGATTGACTCCTTTATAATATTCTTAATTAAACCATATTTACGACCTTGCCCATTCCCCCGTCATCTGCAAAAGAGGTAAAAAAAACACACAATAGAATTCCTCACCTTTCCGCAGAGATGCTTTTAATCCATTTGTCCCACGACGGGTCTAGCTCTGCTACATCTAGATGGCAGGCTGCATGAATGCATGACGCGTCCATATAGCCTGTCATCCTGCAGACACTGAGCACCGTGTGCTCAATGTCCTGCCTGTGATCTCCTATTCCCGTGTCTGAGGGCATCACGAGCATGAGAAAGCTCTCCTGCTCGTGTTGCCATCTGACAGGTCCTGCGAGTTCACGGCAAACGAACTCACTTTAACTATGTGACGTCAGAGCGAGCGCCTGTCATGTGTGCATTGCCACGAAGATCGTCGCGGTTGCACATTTTGACTTCTCACAGCTGATCTGCTGTTTCTTTGTGTTTGGCAGCTAGGGAGTTAATTCTGTCTGTGCTCGGTGCTGGGACTGGGTGCAGTTTCTCCCGGCTGCAATTGATTATTTGTTGATTGGTTTCCTTTAAATTCCTGGTTGTCTGCTTGGGGAGTTGCCAGTGAAACCTTCATGCAGACCACAGATAGGAATGAATCTGTATAGACTTTAGTTGTGAGCTCCTTAGTTGTTCTAAGCTCAACTTGGTTAGAGTTTATTTCCCAGACCATTTATGTTCCTTTGGTGTATGAGTGTGTATGCAAGAGAGTGCTATCCTGTCTGTCTTATATGTCTAATCTGTGTATTTAGCTGAGATCAGCCCATATCCCTTTGGTGGTAGTCAGGATCCTTCTTAGGACTGATTACAGGGTTCAGGGTCTGATAGGAGACAGGGTTAGGTTGGAGACTTGGACCTCTGAACCATTATCAGTACCTCCAAGGTGAGGGATTAGTTAGGACCCCAGTTTAGGGTCAGGTTAGATCCCGGTCCACCTCTTTCCTGTTTCAGCTCATCAAGTCCTCAAGATTAACCCTGAGTTCAGCAGATATCGTGTCAGGTAAATCTATTCTATACTTACATGCTGATGTTGCTATACTAGTTGTTGTATAGAGTGTTGTTCCTGTATTAATAGTTTACTGACATTGTATACATATCATTAGACAGCGTGACATTTTCACTGGCCATAAAAATTATCTCCAGTTACCATGGATCCAGTAGCCCAGCTGGCTCTGCAGTTGCAGGGATTATCCATGGAGCTGACGGACATTAAGTCCAAAGTTTTGTCTCCCCTGGAGCAAACCAGAGTTGAACCTAAAGTAACTCTCCCGGACAGGTTCACTGGTGGGCGAGACAAATTTTTCACCTTCCGGGAGGCATGTAAATTGTATTTTCGGCTTCGGCCTCGATCATCAGGGAGTGATGAGCAGAGAGTGGGAATTGTTATCTCACTTCTGCAAGGGGACCCTCAATCCTGGGCATTTTCCCTTCCTCCGGGATCCCCGGCTCTACTGTCTGTAGATCAATTTTTTACTGCCCTGGGATTGGTATATGATGACCCAGATCGGGTCTCTCTTGCTGAGACAAAATTACGTAAGATACAGCAGGGAGATCGTCCTGCAGAGGAATTTGCTTCTGAGTTTCGTAGATGGGCCACAGATACTCAGTGGAATGACCCAGCTCTTAGGAGCCAGTTTTGTCATGGGCTTTCTGATAAATTAAAAGACGTTTTGGCTCAGTATGAGTCTCCTCATTCACTGGAGGCTGCTATGGCCTTAGCTATCCGTACTGATAGACGGCTTCGGGAGAGGGGTGAGGTAACCCCACTCCCTGTTGTTTCTCCACCTACCACTAAAGTCCCTTATGTTGAGGTTCCCCTTGTCTGTTCGGATGAGCCTATGCAGTTGGGAGGGACATCATTTCGTAGGAGGGATTGGCGGTACGCCGCAGGACTAGAAGATGTTTTTTTCTGCGGGAAAGAGGGACATTTTGTTGGAGAATGTCCATCCCGTGCCTTGTTGAGCCAAAAGTCGCCGGAAAACTGTTAATCCCAGGTTGTGTGGTGGACGACAACCTGGGAGTATGTATTTCATCCGCCAGTTCTTCTCAGTTCCTTGTACCAGTGGAGGTGGTGGTTGGTACTAGAGTGAAGAAATTGTCTGTTCTTCTGGATAGTGGTTCTGGGGCTAATCTGGTTGACGCTCAGTTTGCTCAGGCTCAAGGTATGCATCTGAGTGTATTGGTCAAACCGATCCCTATATTCTCCATTGACGCCAGGCCTCTCGGCCAAGGTAGCTTTGTTCATGAGGTTCATAACATTGACCTTCGGGTAGGGGCAATACATAGGGAACAATTATCTTGTTATGTGTTGGAGGGTCTACCTACTCCCATTGTGTTGGGACTTCCTTGGTTGGTTAAACATAACCCTGTGATTAATTGGCAGTCCAGAGAAATAAGCCAATGGGGTGAGTTTTGCAAAAGCAACTGCATGAACACAGTCATCAGTGTGGTCGTGCCTAGTACATTGCCTCCTTTTTTGGAGGATTTTGGGGATGTTTTCTCTGAGGAGGGGTGTCAGGAGTTGCCCCCTCATCGCGTGTATGACTGCTCTATTAATCTCCTTCCTGATGCTAAATTGCCTAAAGCTAGGTTGTATAATCTTTCTGGTCCTGAGAGGCAGGCTATGAAAGATTATATTTCTGAAAGTCTGGCCAAAGGGCATATTAGACCTTCATCTTCCCCAGTAGCCGCGGGGTTCTTCTTTGTGAAGAAGAAAGATGGAGGCCTACGCCCTTGCTTGGATTTCCGCGAACTTAATCGGATTACTGTTCGAGATCCGTATCCACTCCCTCTTATTCCTGATCTCTTCAATCAAATTGTTGGCGCCAAATGGTTCTCTAAATTGGATCTCAGGGGGGCGTATAATCTGATTAGGATAAAAGAGGGGGATGAGTGGAAAACGGCGTTTAACACGCCGGAGGGACATTATGAGAACCTTGTCATGCCTTTTGGTCTGACTACTGCACCAGCAGTATTCCAACATTTTGTTAATGACATTTTTCGTCACCTTGTGGGGCTGTTTGTGGTTGTATATTGGACGACATTTTAATTTACTCGCCAGATCTTGTGTCTCATCAGGAGCATGTGAGACAGGTGTTGCAGATCTTGCGAGACAATAAACTATACGCCAAACTGGAGAAGTGTGTATTTGCCGTACAGGAACTTCAGTTTTTGGGTTTTTTGGTGTCAGCCTCCGGTTTCCGTATGGACCCTGAAAAGGTGAGAGCAGTGCTTGAATGGGATCAGCCAGGGGATCTTAAGGCTCTGCAGCGTTTTTTGGGGTTTGCTAACTACTACCGGAAATTTATTTGTAATTTCTCATCTGTCGTCAAACCTCTCACTGACATGACAAGAAAAGGGACGGATTTTTCTAAATGGTCGGATAAAGCTTGCAAGCCTTTTCCTCTTTGAAGAAATGTTTTGCTTCGGCACCCGTTCTCATCCAACCAGATGCATCTCAGCCGTTCATTGTGGAGGTGGATGCGTCTGACGTAGGGGTGGGTGCTATATTGTCCCAGGGTCCGTCCCCTGGTAAATGGCATCCGTGCGCTTTCTTTTCTAAGAAATTGTCGTCCGCCGAAAGGAATTATGATATCGGCAATAGGGAACTTTTGGCCATTAAGTTAGCTTTTGAAGAATGGCGTCACTTTTTGGAGGGGGCAGTCCACCCGGTTACCGTTATTACTGATCACAAGAACCTGTTGTATTTGGAATCCGCTAAGCGTCTGAATTCCAGACAAGCTCGATGGTCGTTGTTTTTTACCAGGTTTAATTTTGTCGTCACTTATCGCCCGGGGTCTAAGAATGTAAAGGCTGATGCCTTGTCTCGCAGTTTCCCAGGGGCCGGGAAAACGGATGACCCGAGTCCTATCCTTCAGGAGGGGGTGGTAGTGTCGGCTGTATTTTCTGAGCTTGAGGAGGAGGTGTTAGAGGCTCAGGGGGACGCCCCTGCAGGACCTCCAGGGAGACTGTTTCCCAAATCTGTTGAGACAAAAGGTTATTGAGGCACATCATAATTCTGCTCTAGCAGGACATCCAGGGAGTAAGGCTACTTTAGATCTCCTTTCTCGCCGGTTTTGGTGGCCTAATGCTAATAAAGATGTTATAACTTTTGTCGCGTCATGTGGGGTGTGTGCTCGCTCTAAAACCCCTCATACCCGTCCGTCTGGGACCCTTTTACCCTTGAAACTTCCGGAGCGTCCATGGACTCATTTATCTATGGACTTCATTACGGACCTTCCTCCGTCGTCAGGGAATACTGTCATACTGGTGGTTGTTGACAGGTTCAGTAAGATGGCACATTTCGTTGCTCTTCCTGCACTCCCTAATGCTAAAACTCTGGCGCAGGTGTTCATTAGGGAGATCGTTAGACTTCATGGGTTGCCTTCTGATGTGGTGTCAGATAGGGGGTCTCAGTTTGTGTCCAAATTTTGGAGGGCATTTTGTTTACGTCGGGGGATGCAATTGTCATTTTCCTCGGCTTTTCATCCGCAGACCAATGGTCAGACAGAGCGTCTGAATCAGAGCTTAGAGACATATCTCCGGTGTTTTGTTTCAGAGAACCAAGAGGACTGGTCTTCTTTCTTGCCTCTGGCAGAGTTCGCTCTTAACAACAGGCGGAGCGAGTCCACTGGTAAGTCCCCGTTTTTTGGGGCATATGGTTTCCATCCCCAGTTTTGTACTTTCAATGGGGGGGGCCCTTCTGGGGTTCCTGAGGAGGAGCATTTCTCGTCGTCACTTGCTTCTGTGTGGAGAGGTGTATTGAATAATCTGAGTGCGATGGGGAACCGTTACAAACGTATGGCTGATAGGAGGAGAGTTTCTGGTCCAGATCTGAATGTGAACGATCTGGTATGGTTGTCTACCAGGAATATAAAACTTAAGGTGCCCTCCTGGAAACTGGGTCCCAGATTCATCGGGCCGTACAGGATCAGTTCCATAATTAATCCTGTGGCATTTCGTCTGGACCTCCCTCCTACGTTTAAAATTCATAATGTGTTCCACAAGTCATTACTTAAAAGGTATGTGGCACCAGTCATACCGTCACCTCTACCTCCTCCTCCTGTGTTGGTCAATGGTAACTTGGAATTTCAAGTATCAAAGATCATTGACTCACGTCTGAATCGCCGGTCCCTTCAGTACTTGGTGCATTGGAAGGGGTATGGTCCAGAGGAGAGGACGTGGGTCCCTGCGTCTGATGTTAACGCAGATCGTTTGGTTCGGACCTTCCACAGAACTCACCCGGGCAGGCCTGGCCCTGAGGGTCCGGAGGCCCCTCGTAGAAGGGGGGGTACTGTCATGTGTGCATTGCCACGAAGATCGTCGCGGTTGCACATTTTGACTTCTCACAGCTGATCTGCTGTTTCTTTGTGTTTGGCAGCTAGGGAGTTAATTCTGTCTGTGCTCGGTGCTGGGACTGGGTGCAGTTTCTCCCGGCTGCAATTGATTATTTGTTGATTGGTTTCCTTTAAATTCCTGGTTGTCTGCTTGGGGAGTTGCCAGTGAAACCTTCATGCAGACCACAGATAGGAATGAATCTGTATAGACTTTAGTTGTGAGCTCCTTAGTTGTTCTAAGCTCAACTTGGTTAGAGTTTATTTCCCAGACCATTTATGTTCCTTTGGTGTATGAGTGTGTATGCAAGAGAGTGCTATCCTGTCTGTCTTATATGTCTAATCTGTGTATTTAGCGGAGATCAGCCCATATCCCTTTGGTGGTAGTCAGGATCCTTCTTAGGACTGATTACAGGGTTCAGGGTCTGATAGGAGACAGGGTTAGGTTGGAGACTTGGACCTCTGAACCATTATCAGTACCTCCAAGGTGAGGGATTAGTTAGGACCCCAGTTTAGGGTCAGGTTAGATCCCGGTCCACCTCTTTCCTGTTTCAGCTCATCAAGTCCTCAAGATTAACCCTGAGTTCAGCAGATATCGTGTCAGGTAAATCTATTCTATACTTACATGCTGATGTTGCTATACTAGTTGTTGTATAGAGTGTTGTTCCTGTATTAATAGTTTACTGACATTGTATACATATCATTAGACAGCGTGACAGCGCCATGGGAACTCACTTCACCTATGTGATGTTGGCGCTAGCGCCGTGGGAAATTTACCTATGGCACGAGCGCTGACGTCAGAAAGGTAAAGTGAGTTCATTGGCCGTGAACTCGCAGGACCTGTCAGATGGCACGGCGAGCAGGAGAACTTTCTCACGCTCACGGTGCCCTCAGACAGGGAATAGCAGTTCACAGGCAGATTCTGAGCAAACAGAGCTCAGTGTCTGCTGGATGACAGGCTGTATGGATGCATCATGCATCCATGCAGCCTGCCATCTAGATGTAGCAGAGTTAGACCCATCGTGGGACAAATGGATTAAAAGCATCTCTGCGGGAAGGTGAGAAATAACGTGGTTTTTTTTTTTACCTCTTTTGCAGATGATGAGGGCATTGAGGGAATGGGCGAGGTCGTAAGTATGCTTTAGTTAAAAATATAAAAGGAGTCTGTGTCTTTCTTTCAATTAAAGGACTTTTTTCTGGATGTCTGTGTTTTCTTACAATGTGATTATGGGGTTAGAAATGGGGGCATCTTATTGACGCCCCGCCATTACTAACCTCGGGGCTTGATGTCACCTGACAATATAAAGGTGACATCAACCCCCCCAACTATCACCCCACTTGCCACTGCTACAGGTCAACTGGGAACAGCGAGGCTAAGTGCCAGAATTGGTGCATCTTAGAGATGCACCTTTTCTGGGGCGGCTGAGAGCTAATGTTTTTAGCCTGGGGGAGCAGTATCCATGGCCTCTTCCTAGGCTATTAATATCAGCCCGCAGCTGTCTGCATAGCCTTTGCTGGTTATTATAGGGGGACCCCACATAATTTATTGGGGGCCCCCATTTTAAATGCCAGGCTATTCCCAGGCTATAAACATCGGCCCCCAGCCGTCAGCTATCCTTCTGCTGGTTACGAAAATTGCGCAGGAGCCCATGCCATTTTTTTAAAAAAATAATCTTTTATTAATTAAATACATGTGCAGTAAGCTGCACACACACTGCACTAATTGTATTTGTCACATACATCTATATACTATCTATTTTATATGTATTTACTGTATGTAATCCATCTGTCCTGTTGGCTCCTACAGTGATTTTACAGTACACGTCACATGAATTGCCGGCTTTTCTTGTATCTCTCTATCTATGTAATATATATATTATATATATATACAGTATATACGAGTATATATATATATATATATATACTAGATGGTGGCCCGATTCTAACGCATCGGGTATTCTAAAATATGTATGTAGTTTATTTATGAAGATTTAAGAATAATGCAATGAATACACACGATTTTCTGGGAAAATATATACATTATCATTAAATGTTATTGCTCATAGAACTTAATACAACTAAACAAAATTATTAAACAGATCATCAAAATATATAAACTATTACATGAATATCTAACTGTATTTAAATAAATCATCGGACGAAAGAAATACATCGACACTATAATATATTTGTTAACAATATCAACCCAAAATATTCGCTTATGACTAGAGATGAGCGACTTTCCCTTTTTTCGGGTCGAGTCGGGTTTCATGAAACCCGACTTTCGCAAAAGTTGGGTCGAGTGAAATCGGCCGACTATCGGGAAAAGTCGGTGGTTCGGCCGAAACACAAAACCCAATGCAAGTCAATGGGGAAGCAAAGTCGGCAGGGGTGGAGGACAGTAAACATACCTACAGTGCCCATTATCAGAGCCGGCGGGCGGCTCAGCCAAAGAGCGGTGCCGGGCGCGGCTTTGAGCGGCGCGGGATTCAAATCCCCCGCGAAAGCCACGCCGACACCGCTCATTGGCTGAGCCGCCAGCCGGCTCAGCCAATGAGCGGCGCGGGATTCAAATCTCCCGCTGTGCGGCACTGCTCATTGGCAGAGCCAGCGGGCGGCTCAGCCAATGAGCGGCGCGGGATTCAAATCCCTCGCCATTGGCTGAGCGGTGCCGCCCGGCTGTGTGTGTGTGTGTACTGTATATGCAGGCATCGTCCGATGGGACTACGAGTCCCATCTGGCTATGCCTGCTACACTGTCAGTGAGTGACACATTAGCCAATGATGGGACAGTAGTCCCATCATCGGGCTAATATGTTGAATATAAAGAAAACATACATTACATACACAACATACAGAACATACAACATATAACACATAACATACATATAACACAGAACATACATATAACATACAACACGTAACATACAGAACACACATATAACATACAATACATAACATACATATAACATACATATAACACATAACGTACATATAACATGCAACACATAACATACATATAGCACATAACATACAGTACATACATATAGCACATAACATACAGTACATACATATAACACATAACATACATATAACATATAACACATAACATACATATAACACATAACATACAGAGCATACATATAACACATAACATACAGTACATACATATAACACATAACATACATATACCACATAACATACAGTCATGGCCAAAAGTTTTGAGAATGACACAAATATTAATTTTTACAAAGTCTACTGCTTCACTTTTTCTAATGGCAATTTGCATATACTCCAGAATGTTATAAAGAGTGATCAGCTTAAAAGCAATTACTTGCAAAGTCAATATTTGGCTAGAAAATGAACTTTATCCCCAAAAACACATTTCAACATCATTGCAGCCCTGCCTTAAAAGGACCAGTTAACCTCTTTTCAGTGATTGCTCCATTAACACAGGTGTGGGTGTTGATGAGGACATGGCTGGAGATCAATCTGTCATGATTAAGTAAGAATGACACCACTGGACACTTTAAAAGGAGGCTGGTGCTTGGCATCATTGTTTCTCTTCTGTTAACCATGGTTATCTCTAAAGAAACACGTGCAGTCATCATTGCAATGCACAAAAATGGCCTAACAGGGAAGAGTATCGCAGCTAGAAAGATTGCACCTCAGTCAACCATCTATTGCATCATCAAGAACTTCAAGGAGAGAGGTTCCATTGTTGCCAAAAAGGCTCCAGGGCGCCCAAGAAAGACCAGCAAGCGCCAGGACCGTCTCTTAAAAGTGTTTCAGCTGCGGGATCGGGCTACCAGCAGTGCAGAGCTTGCTCAGGAATGACAGCAGGCAGGTGTGAGTGCATCTGCACGCACTGTGAGGCGGAGACTCTTGGAGCAAGGCCTGGTCTCAAGGAGGGCAGCAAAGAAGCCACTTCTCTCCAGAAAAAACATCATGGACAGACTGATATTCTGCAAAAGGTACAGGCAGTGGACTGCTGAGGACTGGGGTAAAGTTATTTTGTCTGATGAATCCCCTTTTGATTGTTTGGGACATCAGGAAAACGCCTCATTCGGAGAAGACAAGGTGAGCGCTACCACCAGTCTTGTCTTATGCCAACTGTTAAGCATCCTGAAACCATTCATGTGTGGGGTTGCTTCTTAGCCAAGGGAATCGGCTCTCTCACAGTCTTGCCTAAAAACACAGCCATGAATAAAGAATGGTACCAGAATGTCCTCCAAGAGCAACTTCTCCCAACCCTCCAAGAGCAGTTTGGCGATCAACAATGCCTTTTCCAGCATGATGGAGCACCTTGCCATAAAGCAAAGGTGATAACAAAGGTGATAGCTCAGGGAACAAAACATAGAAATTTTGGTTCCATGGCCTGGAAACTCCCCAGATCTTAATCCCATTGAGAACTTGTGGTCAATCATCAAGAGACGGGTGGACAAACAAAAACCTAAAAATTCGGACAAAATGAAAGCATTGATTGTGCAAGAATGGACTGCTATCAGTCAGGATTTGGTCCAGAAGTTGATTGAGAGCATGCCTGTCATGTGTGCATCGCCACGAAGATCGTCGCGGTTGCACATTCTGACTTCTCACAGCTGAGTTGCTGTTTCTTTGTGTTTGGCAGTTAGGGAGTTAATTCTGTCTGTGCTCAGTTCTGGACTGGGTGCAGTTTCTCCCGGCTGCAATTAATTATTTGTTGATTGGTTTCCTTTAAATCTCTGGTTGTCTGTGTTGGGAGTTGCCAGTGAAATTCTTCATGCAGACCACAGATAGGATTGTATCTGTATAGACTTAAATTAAAGAGCTCCTTAGTTGTTTTAAGCTCACCTTGCTTAGAGTTTAATATCCCAGATCATTTATGTTCCTTCTGTGTTTGAGTGTGTATGCAAGTCTGTGTTTTCTCCAGTCTGTCTTATATTTCTAATCTGTGTATTTAGCAGGACATCCAGGGAGTAAGGCTACTTTAGATCTCCTTTCTCGCCGGTTTTGGTGGCCTAACGTTAATAAAGATGTTTTAACTTTTGTCGCGTCCTGTGGGGTTTGTGCTCGCTCTAAGACCCCTCATACCCGTCCGTCTGGGACCCTTTTACCCTTGAAACTTCCGGAGCGTCCATGGACTCATTTGTCTATGGACTTCATCACGGACCTTCCTCAGTCGTCAGGGAAGACTGTCATACTGGTGGTTGTTGACAGGTTCAGTAAGATGGCACATTTCATTGCTCTTCCTGCCCTCCCTAATGCTAAAACTCTGGCGCAGGTGTTCATTGGGGAGATTGTGAGACTTCATGGGTTGCCTTCTGATGTGGTGTCAGATAGGGGGTCTCAGTTTGTGTCCAAGTTTTGGAGGGCATTTTGTTTACGTCGGGGGATGCAATTGTCATTTTCCTCGGCTTTTCATCCGCAGACCAATGGTCAGACAGAGCATCTGAATCAAAGCCTAGAGACTTATCTTCGGTGTTTTGTCTCAGAGAACCAGGAGGACTGGTCTTCTTTCTTGCCTCTGGCAGAGTTCGCTCTTAACAACAGGTGGAGCGAGTCCACTGGTAAATCCCCGTTTTTTGGGGCATATGGTTTTCATCCCCAGTTTTGTACTTTCAATGGGGGGGGCCCTTCTGGGGTTCCTGAGGAGGAGCGTTTCTCGTCGTCACTTGCTTCAGTGTGGAGAGGTGTATTGAATAATCTGAGTGCTATGGGGAACCGTTATAAACGTATGGCTGATAGGAGGAGAGTTTCTGGTCCAGATCTTAATGTGAACGATCTGGTATGGTTGTCTACCAGGAATATAAAACTTAAAGTTCCCTCCTGGAAGCTGGGCCCCAGATTCATCGGGCCGTACAGGATCAGTTCCATAATTAATCCTGTGGCATTTCGTCTGGACCTCCCTCCTACGTTTAAAATTCATAATGTGTTCCACAAGTCATTACTTAAGAGGTACGTGGCACCAGTCATACCATCACCTCTACCTCCTCCTCCAGTGGTGGTCAATGGTAACTTGGAGTTTCAAGTGTCAAAGATCATTGACTCACGTCTGAATCGCCGGTCCCTTCAGTACTTGGTGCATTGGAAGGGGTATGGTCCAGAGGAGAGGACGTGGGTTCCTGCATCTGACATTAACGCAGATCGTTTGGTGCGGACCTTCCACAGAACTCACCCGGGCAAACCTGGCCCTGAGGGTCCGGAGGCCCCTCGTAGAAGGGGGGGTACTGTCATGTGTGCATCGCCACGAAGATCGTCGCGGTTGCACATTCTGACTTCTCACAGCTGAGTTGCTGTTTCTTTGTGTTTGGCAGTTAGGGAGTTTTAATTTTTTCTGTGCCAGTTTTGGGGGGGGTGCATTTCTCCCCCAATTAATTATTTGTTTATTGGTTTCCCCCTTTAAAACTCTTTTCTTTTGGGGGTTGCCCTGAAACCCTTTTGCAACCACAATTTGGGTTGTATCTTATAGACTTTAATTAAAACCTTAGTTTTTTTAAGCCACCTTCTTAATTTTAAAAACCCAACAATTTTTTTCCTTCTTTTTTGGTTTTTTTCAATCTGTTTTTTCTCCAGTCCCGTCTTTTATTTTTAATCGTGATTTACGAAAATCAGCCCATATCCCTTTTGGTAAACAAATCCTTCTTGGGCTATTACAGGGGTTTAACTGATAAACAGGTTACCCAACTTAAAACCCCTAACCATTATCATACCTCCAA